>VZTO01019060.1:0-41855 GCA_013400615.1 Syrrhaptes paradoxus
GCTGGCGGGCAGGGCTGGAGGCCTTGGAGAGGAAGGGGGCCCGGCAGGGACGGGTGTCCCAGCAGGTGCCCCCTGCCCAGCCTGGGCCCCGCTTGCTGAGGAAAGGAGGGGCCCTGCCCCGGGGCGGTTGAGGAGCTCCTGCCACCCCCTGCCACCCCTCTCGGCCCCACGCTGACCACCCTGACAACCCCTCTGCCAGGCTGCGGGAGGGATACTTTGCTCTCACCCTTCTCCTCCTCCATCGAGTCGGGGACCTTCTCCTTGCTTGTGGACATGGCGCACGTCAACAGTGAGCGCGTGGAGAGTCTCCTCCAAATGCTCCTCTGCTGACTCTGAGAAGCGGGACACNAGCTTTCAGTGTCAGTGTGAGCCTTTCCTTGAGGGGAGAGGAAGCTACAAGTGGCTGTGGGGCAGCTTTGGAGGCGGTGGGTAGGAGTGTTGTTCACTTTGAAGGCTGAAGGACTGTACAGAGCGATCTGGACAGGCTGGATCGATGGCCTGAGGGTTGTCAAGCATTGGAACAGGCTGCCCAGGGTAGTGGTTGAGCCGCCATCCCTGGAGCTATTTCAGAGTCACATAGACGTCGGGCTTAGGGACATAGCTTAGTGCTGGGCTTGGCAGTGTTAGGTTAACGGCTGGACCGGATGATCTCAAGGGCCTTTCCCAACCGAAATGATTCTGTCATTCTAGTTACCATTCCATTATTGCTCCATCACCATTTGGTCTACAATTTGCTTTTCATTCAATCATCAATCGATTACCATTGGATCATGGCTTAATCATTAATAAAAGCCTTCTAGTTAACACCACAACCATGACTTCTCCGAATAATTCACTTGCGACTCCAGGACAAAAACCAGACAGTGTTGCAGGCACAACCGGAGCAGGAAGAAAGGAATGCGAAATCCAGTATTGGCGAATCCAGCTCTGCAAGGCAATTCAGGACCAAGTGAGAAACCTGAAAGCCCCAGGAGCCCTTCTACAACACCAGCTGGCTGGCACTGCAGAGAGCAACCAGAGGCTTCCCAGGCTGCCTCCTCAGCTCTGGCTTTGAGTGTCCTCAGCCATTCTCTTCCACCAGCCACCTTCCGAGCCAAACTCCGGTGCTCAGGGCTTCCTTCTCACCAGGCTTTCTGAGACTTCACTCGGCCTTCGGACAGCAGGGCACTTCAGAGCTCCGTTAGCCAGATGTCGACTGTGGTGAACGGTGCTGGGGAACAAGCACCTCAGTTCAGAGGGAGGCTGCGCATGAGCACAGCTCTCTGGGCAGCTCCGTTCGTGCTCCGTTGCTCAGAAGGGCCCCGGAGCTCCCATCGCGATCCCCTGTTCTGGCCGTGTCTAGACCTCACAGCTTCCCAGTCACAGCTGTCAAGAAGAGAAGGCCAAAGTGCTGCCACCGAGTTCTCTTTTGGACTCTCCAGAGCTCCTTTCCCTCCTCATTGCCTCTTGGCTGGCAGAACAGCCCATCAGGTCTCCCAGGACTCAAGCCCTCAGGGACAGCTCCTGCTCTGACTCCCCTGAGCTCTGTGGAGCACATCCCTCACCCAGTGGTTGCAGTCTCTGTTACAAAGGGTTTCTTGGCTTCTGCTGCAAGAAGGAAGCCTTGAGCTGGTACAGCAGCCATCATGCTGGGGAACAGGACCTGGAGATGGGGAACAGGGAATGCTCTCAGCGACTGTAGGAACATACATGGAGGCTCCATCAGAGTAGCTGCCCTGTCCATGGACAGGCAGGGAAGGACACGGCACAGGGGCGATGGGGGGGCAAGAGGGGGTGTGGGGGGGCGATGGGGGGGGAGGGGGGCCACCGGCCTCATAGCGAGCTCCAACCTCACTGCGCGTGGCGGCGCTCCTCAGCAGCTGCCCGGCCGTCTCCTCAGCGGGCGAATGATCACCTCAGTGCTTTCCCGCTCTTTCTGCGCGCAAGGTAGCACCGCCCAGCGCCGTGCCCCGCCCCGCCCCTCCGGCCAACGTCCCGCCCTCCGCCCTTCCCCGAGGGTGCTGGCGGATCGCTCGGCCCTCGCCCTCCCGGCGGACAGGCGCCAGCGCTCATGGCGACGTGGTGGGGTGCCGTCGGGCTCGGCCTCTTCTGCCTGCTGCCGTCAGCCGGTAAGCGCGGGGTGACCGCTGAGTAGCCGGGCGGTGCTGGGTGCTGCGTTTGGGCGGGTCGACGGGCTCTGGCGGCTCGTTCTGAGGCGGCTCTGGGGGCTGCGTTCCCCCCGGACGCCCTGCCGAAGCCCTCGGCACGTAGGAGTTCCTGGCGTTGAGCAGTCATGTTAGCTCAGCACCCCACCGCCGGTGGCTGCCTCCTGCCCGGCCGTGAGGGCCGACAGCGGGGTCGGGACGCGAGGTTTTGGCGGGCCCAGGTGGGAGATAATTTGATAATTGAGTTCATACATAGCTATCAGATGCCAGCGCTGATAATTGTTTTTTTTAGCAGCCCTATCTGTAACTATCTTGTTATTGTGCCTAAAGGATGGAGTGTGTGGTCTTTCCCCAACTTTGTCACGTGAGGAGAAAAAACAGATGTGATCATAGGACTTATCAGGTGAAGTCTCAGGAAAGGAGAAGCGCTCTTGGTGTTTTGTGCATCAGTGGCGTCACTTTATCTGTTGCATCAAATTCTGCACTGATTTGTGCAGGAAAGGTGAATGGGATCTTTAGTGAATAGGCAAGAAGATATTTGACTTGGTCAGGTAGTAAAGGAGCACAGTTTGTCTGTGGGCTGAGCTAAAGAATGGCTGAAATGGTCAGAGTTTTTTCTGTAAATGCTTGGAAGGGTAAGCACAAGAAAAAGGATTCTTTAAGGTGGCTCACAGTGGCGGTGCTACAGCAATATCTGTATGCAAACCAGCCTTGAATAAATGGGGTTGGAAGTTAGAAGTTTTCATATGGGAATGGTGGGGGACTTTCAATGGGAATAGTTTAGCAGCTCTGCTTTTGAGGTGGAACTCAATCAGTTTGTTAAAGGGTTTTTGTGGTACTGATTGTGTGAAATCATCAGGCTGTTGTTTTGCAGGAGCAGGTATACCGAAACAGGACGTCATTGCTGCCTCCCTCAGCCTTAGCCTTTGTGTTGTGGTGGGCTGGGTGTATACTGGACCTCTTCTGAAGTGATTCAAATCATTAACCCGGCAGAAAACCAGCTGGGGAAGAAAAAGTCCCCCAAATCCCTAGTTGATCTGCAGCTGAATTGAATCAGTTGAGGAAGAGTCTTGTGGGTGCCACAGCTGATGGAAGAAGAGAGGAACAAAGTAGAGGAGCCGGATTCTTCTCTTTTGGTGTGCTCAGCTCAGCCACCTGAGAACTGGCCTAGACCTTTGGTTTCTGTTGTACCAATACCACAGTACTTCTATTAATGTGTACACATGTACAGGGAAAGTTCGTCTTTGCTTGTGTCTAATGAAGCTCCACATTTAACCCCTTAGAACATTTTTTTTTAATGTTGGCTGAAATATTCAGGTGTGTCTTGGTGTCAGACAGTCAAGACCGAGTTTTCAAATGGCACAATCAGTTTAAATACTCCAGGAAATAGCCCTTACTTTTCTTCTGAAGGAACATGGCTTGTTGTCTTTGCCTCTTCTTGTTTGCTTTTTCTGAATAACTGCAACTGAAGTAATTTGAGCTTCTTGGCTGGGGTGTGGTTTCAGAGCAAAGTATCTGCTTATGTCTTGTTTATGTGATAGGAAGGAAGATGAGGAATAGAAACCAGCATTTGTCACTGAAAACTGTAATGATACTCTTACTAAAGTTTCTTCTTGGGAAATGTTTATTGCTTAAGCTTTGAGAAGTACTCTTTTGTGACAGAAGCTTTTAATGTGCTGTTCTCACATTGCAGTCAGTCAGGCTTGAGAGGGCAAAGAAAGAGAGAAAACAGCCAGTATGCTAAGGAATGTATCAGCCCAAGCAATGCTGAAAAGCATGGGATATCCTCTTATAAATCCATCCTAGTACATTAACATCTCCACTTCCCTACTGTTGTAGCTGCACCAGTTGAGGCTTGCAGTGGGAAGATGCCACGTGACTGATTTTAGTCCTAGAAATCTCTGTTTCATGCCATGGATTAAGAGGATTAGGATTTTCCATGAAGTAAACAAAGCAACAGGTAGAAACAACCAAGTCACATCAAAATCCAATCTGCAGGAACGCAGTTGCGTTGCATCTTTTGCACCAGGTCAAATACTTAGGAAAAATTAACATTTTATTGTAACTGATCCTAGGGCTTGTGCAGGATTTTTAGCAGGTCTGGCTAGTCATGTTGCTCTTTGAGTCTTTACAGTAATTTAGTAGCTACTAGCAGATGTAGTGAAGAGTATTGCCAGACAGAGCATCTCATGTTTGCATGCTGTTTAGTGTTTTGTGTATGTGTGAACAATTGGGAAGAGCTACTTGATGAAGATGAGATACTTTGTGTGTGAAGAGTAAGTATTTGCCTTTGCTATACTCTAAAGGAAATAACTGATTTGTAAGACCTAACCAAAATACTTGAAATGTATTTAAATGTTAACCTAGGTGAGCTGGTCAGTATGAGAAAGAGGCTTTATATGATTATTTCTTTAGTTACTAACTGTTGGATTTTAACTTCCAGTTTTAGGTGAGAATTGTCAGGCCTATATTGATCTTCATGGCAAGGCTCAACCTGCAAAATCTTGTCCCTACTTCTGCTGTGGACATTGCCTGTATCAATACTGCTGCTCTAATGAGTTCTTAAAATTTGATGGAGAACGATTTAAGTGTAATCTGCTTGATGAAAGGTATGAAGGTGAAATACTAGGGCCTGAGCAGTGAGGCCCTGGATCAAAGTTGACCTCTAGATGAACCTCAAAACCTAACAATATATCTGATATGTGTAATATTGATCACATATGCGATGTATTACCTTATGAATATATGCCAATTTATAAAAGCTTTTGTTGTAACACTTATAGAGCATTGCTGTAACGCTTGCTGTAAGATAATAGTTGTGTAACAGTAGCACCACTTGTCAAAAACAGATATAACTATCTCAAACCCTCAAACAGACCTCTAGGTAGAAGAATGTAACAGGGCGGTGACGACTTTGTTTAGAGATGCATAATCAAAGATAACCAGATACCTTTACTACTTCTTACTTTTTTTTGGATTCTGGCCAAACACGGGAAAAAGTTAACAAGGAAAAAAAATCCACCACCAGATGCACTGTATAGAAATTTCCCAATTGCCAAGAAGGGTTTTCCAAATCCTTGCTGCAACTGGGTTCCCCAGTGACTGCAGATCTGGATTATGGTAATATAGGGCAATTGGTGATGTATCTTTCTTAATCACTGTTGCTAACTGTATGTAGTAATGATTAGGTGCGTTACCTTATTTTATGCTTGCTGTAGTAGTTTGCTTATTATTTTGCTGCTTTACTTTATCTTACTTCAATTCATTTTCACTGTATTATTTTCCTCATTATTTTATCACTTTAAACATAATTAAAAATAAGTTTCCTTTTTTTTTTAATTTGGTGCCTGTGTCCTTTGTGCTAACCCCGTCAATTGGCAAAACAGAAGGCAAGCTGAATGTATAGAAGAGGTTATAATTCTATCATCAAATGACAAAAATGCACAGTTAAATTGCTGAAAATTTACAAAGGGACCTTTCAGCTCTGTATCTGACTCTATCAGGGATCTACGCTAGTGCATGTAATTTACCTGTAAAACAGGAACAATGAGGTGGTGTCCACCATTAATTAATTAATGAATGCATTAACTGGTGTGTGTTTTCTTCAGCATTTTCAAATACTTTTACCCTATTTAATTTTTCTTTGAGGATGACAAAATTAATCTCTATTTCTCTTTTTAATGTACATTGCCTTCATAAACATTTGGAACTTAGGTACTTGAATAAGTTGTAAATTCCATTTTTGAGCTGAATTCTCTTACTACAGGACCTCTGACTCAAGCAATGAAAATTACATGCAGTTTTTTTCGGACCCTGATGATGACTTTCCTGGCCCCAGGTAAGCCATGCAAAGTCACAGCTTTTAAAAGGGTATTTATTTAGAAGCTCTTTATTCTGTAATCAGTACATGACAGTAGAAAATGAAAACAGAAATACCAATTTGTGTGTTAAGAATGCGGAACACTCAAACTCCATGTACATGGCAGAATACTTGAAGATGTAGAGACATGAGGAAGAGGATAGATTGTGCTGTTTAGACCATAACGGTCGCTGTGCATAGTAGTCCGTGTTGTTACAGGTTTTTCTCTAAAGCATGGGCATGCTTGCTCTGTACTCATAGATCCGAGCAGGTGGGGTCCACAGTGGCTCAGTAAGAGAAGCTGCTTTGTTTGAATTCTGCCTGCATTTTGGCATCTTTTGCACTTAGTTTTTGATCAATAGTTCGCGTTCTATTTCAGTCCCAGGAAAAATAAATTATTTTAAGCCTGTGCGTTCCGCCGGCGATGACAAGAGTCCCACTGGGAACATTTCAAGCAGCAGACTGCCAAGGGAGGACAGGGGTTAATCCTGAGCTGCGAGTATTTGATACATCCGCCTAAATCTGAATAATTAATACTTCCAGCCATCATCCCACTGGGGACTCGAACCCGTGGTCCCCGGACTCGGTGCATGGCGCAGAAGGTGCGCGGGAGCCCCGAGGCGTGGCTGTGGCGCCCTTTAAGAGGGCGGGGCGAGCGCCGTGACGTGCACGGGGGCGGGGCCAGGCAGAGCGGCAGGCGTGGGGCGAGCGGCGGCAGCGGCGAGCATGGGGTAAGCGGGTGCGGCTGGGCTGGGCCGGGGGGGTCTCGCCGTGTCGGGCTGGCCAGGGCAGGAGCGCCGCTGCCGCCCCCCAGCACCAGCCCCGGAGCCGCCGTCGGCGAGCGGGGCCGTGCGCGCGGCGTCGCCCCCGGGGAGCGGCGCGGGCGCTCGGGCCGTGCTGGTTCTCCGGCGGAGCTGCGCGGAGCTGCCCCGCGTTGTGTAACCTGCAGATGGGTTTTCATGCGTTCTGTGCGCGGGGGAAGGAAGTCCCGTTACAGGCAGGTGGTGGGAGCGCAGCTGTGCGGCGTGAAGAGGGAGGTCTGGGATCCTGGGTGTCTCCTGACCCAACAGTCTTCCCCAAGGAGAGGGTTGATGTAACGGGTGTTTTGGAGGAGGGATGCCCCTGCTCCTCTGCTGGGTTGGTGGAGCTGTCTGACGTGTCTTAAAGCGCGTGGTTGGAGTATAGCAGGCGAGAGCCTCATCCGGCAGTCAGTGTTCACTCTTGGTGCATTTTTAGTTGAAAGATAGGAAGAAAACTTCCACATCTTTGGGGCTGCAGAGGTGTTGAATCTGATGGAGTAATAAATGTTAAATATAAAGAATGTAATAAATGTATTTTTTCCATGCCAACAAGCATAGCTATTAAAAAGCAGAGAAAAAGAATATAATCCTTTAAAAACCAACCAAAAAAAACCCTGCACCATGGCTAAAGGAATTTTAACCAAGGCCCACAGTCCACAAAGGTGCATTTCTAAAGGACAGAAGACATCTGCGAAATAGCAGCTAAGTTGTGTTATCTTTGTTTTCAGCTGTGGAATGTCTAAAAAGAGAAAATCATGATGTCTCACCTTGAGAAAGTGGGTCATCAGTGATTTCTCTTTCAATTACATTACAGCTTTGAAAAATTAATGTGTTGTGTGAATGCCTAGAATTTAACATCAAACTTACTTTCTGCTTAGGCAATTTTAATAGAAAGATGATAATTATTCACAGAAATATTGCTCTTGAAAAGCCACCTGGATGCAACTGCAGAGGAAAACCACATCCCAGAACTTCCCAAAGTGACTGATGACTCTAGGTGTTTGATTTAGGGTGTTTCAACATCGGGACTGAGTGTGAGTAGACCTTTCTGTGATTGCAGTCTGTGGGACACAAAGTAGGTTTCTGTTTCATTACAGATTTTGCCCAGGTTTTTGTGTGGTGTGTATGGGGAGTTTTGGGTTGATTTTTTTTTTATTTTTTTTTTTAAACCAATTAGTAATCTGTATTCCTTCTGGAAGAGGTGACCCTGGTTTCTCCCTGCAAGGTATACTCCACCTTCTCCCTCCATGCCAGTTTCTTTTAAAAGACAGGTTTTACATTGTTTCTTGATGACTGTGTTTATTTAACACTGTGCTAGGTGGAGAGGAGGGCTGATGTCAGGTGAGGTATTTCTTTGCATCTCCCAGCAAGATGAGTGCAGACTTTGAATGGTTCATAACAGGAGGAGAGGAAACAAAGGGCAGCTTCCTTTCCTGCCCTGTTCTTTCTCAGGAGTTGGAAATACTGCCTTTGACACTGCCCTTGGAAAAGAGGGGGTGATGTTTTGCTGGCATTAAGGGTCAGAAAGCATTGAGTTCCTCATTCTTCCACTGGGCTTATTCCTAGATCAAGTTACCACTCTGGCACGTTGTTCATAAATCCTGGCTTTTAAAGATAATTTCACCTTTCTGAAGGCTTGTAACAAACCGTGTATGGACGTGCACATGAGTGAGCTGGGGTGTCTCTTCTTCCTGCTTGGAAAACCTGGTGCAATTACACTCTAGTTCTACGGGACAGTGTTAGGAAAGGGTTCAGTCTGGGGGTGGTATATATATTCTTCCTTGTCTTGTCTAGCTGAGGAGTGTTTAGTTTGCTTGTGCTTTTTTTTTTTGGTCGTGTTTATTCTGAGGTCTTCTGCAGAAATGCAGGAAAAACACCAGTATCATAGAATGGTTTGGGTTGGAAGGGACCTTAGAGGTCATCTAGTTGTTTAGTAGGTTTATTTTTGTTAGTATCCTTTAATGTTAATATCCTCCAGTGTTTAATGCAGAGTATCAAGTGGTGTTGAGCCAGGCATGCAAGGCACTTTGGACAGCCCTATTAAGTGTAGTTCACAGTGCAAGCAGTTCATGTCATATATAATCTTTTGGACATTTTAAAGGCAATAAATCACATTCCCTTGGAGTGTCTTAATAATGTACGTTCAAGTACTTACAAGCATTGTGCTTCCCAGAACACTGCATTTGGATGGAAATGTAAGCATTTTAGGAAAAGTATAAAAGTCAACGTTAACTTGGGTTCACGCTTCTTCCATTGTTGATCAATCCTTAAAGATCATTCAGAGCTTTTAGATCAGAGCATAGGCATAGGTTTCATACCACTAAACTTGTTAAATTTGCCACCGTTTTTCCTTGCATGTAAGATGACCATATGCAATTTCTAGTTTCTGCTGCTAGTGAAGGCATTGTGGCAAGGATTTACTACTGGAAGGTGTTTAACTTTTTTTTTTCCCCCTTTTAATTGGATTACTGAGTTTTCCACTGCTTTGCTCTGGTTTCAAAGGTGGATTGTGAGTAGTAAGGTTAATTTAGTTGTTTTTCCTCCTTCATTCTTCAGAAACTGTGCAAAAAGTGGGGCACTGATTCACTCGAACAGCAGTTGTCAATTTGCATTGGTAACGTGGTTATTTAGTCTTCGTATGCCAATTTTCCAATAGTGACCCTTACTGGAAAAATAAATTAGATGACTCACATCCACAATTCAACTAATTGTGAAGCATTTGAGTGTTTAAGGAGGTGGAGCAATTCAGAACATCTGTATCAGAGTTACAGAAGAAAATAATGTAGTTGGAGAAGCTGATACCAGTCTTTCCAAGTTGAAACAAAACTTCAGATTGTCTTTGTAGACAGTTAATTGGACTCTGTTTCTTACTTTCTGACTTGAAGTTATAGATTATTGTGTAACAGAGACAGTAGTGCTTGAGAAAAGGCTGTTCATCCTTATGTGATGAGAAGAGGGAGACAGAATAACAGTCGTTCTGGGAAGCCTCAGCTGGCAGAGACAGGACAGCCTTGTTAGATGGGGGATGAGCTCGTTGGGGTTTTGTCATGGGCTGGTCAATGTGTTGTCTTGTGACTTGGTTCTCCTTTTGTGAAATGGAGAAAATCCATGTTGTTCTGCCTGCCTGAAATGCAGCATCTGCAAGGGTCTGCCACATGCATAAGCTGTCAAACCCTGTACATTTCTAACTGTAGAAGATGTGATTACCCGAATTTGCTCTCTCTCAATTTAGATGCTTTTAAGCATATGCTTTCTCCATGGACAAGGTAAAAAATCCTGTGATGTTCAACTCTATCCCATTTCTCATCTTTCTCCCTGTCACTAACAGCAACTTCAGCTCATGATTTGTGGTGCATTTGGATGTTCCAGCATCTGCAATAGGTTGCCAATGATAAGAAAATAAATCAGGAAGATTAGTCATTGGAAATGAACCTCTAGAAATGTAAGCAGTCTCTAGTTAATGGACAGGGGATTTATTTTCCAGTACTGGTCCTCAATATTTTCTGTAATAAATGAGTTAAATGGCATACAGAGCTCTTTCTGTAAGGCTCACATTTAGCCCCAGGCTAATCTCACCAAGGAATGTAAGTTTCTTGTCTAGAAACAATGGAGATTTGGATTTGAAGCTAGTTAAAAAATTGTTCTAGGCTTTTTACTAGCCTGAAAAGTAACTAGAAGATTGCACAATTTGTAATTATAACTTGCATTATAGAGCGTTTGGTTTTGTGTTCACTGTATTCTTGGTGAAGAAGCTACTTAAAGCTGACAGAGCAGTTGTGAGTTGCCATTAATGATTTCTTGGCTGCCTGCTCTCAGGCAGTGGGCTTAACACTCCTGCAGGTTCATTTACTCTGAAACCAAGAGGGAAGGAGTGATTGCAAAATGCTGTCCTGGCTCAAGAGGCAGATGTGCATGGTTGGGTTAGCGTGCTCTTTAACGACAGAAGGCTGTTTCATAGCAAAAACCAAGACAACCTGGCCTAAACATGCAAAGACACAGCAAGATGAATCACTTGGATTACATACTGGAGTTCATTTTCCTGTGGGTGTGTACTCCATTGACTGTATGTACTCACTAGGGTAGAGCATTCCCTACTCTAACTCCGTGGGCTTTGCTGTGCCTCTGCACAGTGTAACTCTGAAAACAGTAAATTTATGACATATAGGTTGGCTCTGGAGAGAGCTTGTCAAAGCAGCTGCAGGAAAGGTAACCCTCAGAGAAGAGTACTGTAGCCTAAGAAACAGAGAATCCTTCCTTGAAAACATGCTTAAATCACCACAATTGTTATTTGGTAGGATCTATGACAGTTTGAGCATGTGGATTCCAAAGCTAGCTCCAACTCTGCTGTTTCATATTCTTCTGTAAAATAGCCATGGCCTGAGGTGTAGCAGATGTGTTTGCAATAGATTGTGTTGCAGATACGTTATGGGAGGAGGAGAATAGATATATTGTTACAAGAGGAGGACAATGTCCCTAAATTGCCTAGCCTTTTAAAATTGCAGTTGGCATGTCTTCTGTGGAATGAAAAAAATAGCTTAATTTCAGGAAATCTGTAATTGTGCAAAGGCTGGTCTTTTGACAAGGTCTAGTTTTATTAAAAACATTTTATACCATTCATTTTTAGTGTGATAATGGCCTCCGTGTTTGCTAGTCTGATCTCTGGCTCTCAATTCCACTTATGGAAGGAACCAGTCATCAAAGTTGCTTTTGTGACTTTTTTTTTTTTTATAAAGGTCTTGTTAATGAAGAATAATATTTAAAAGGAGAAGTGGTGGTCTGCCAGATGTGACTACTGCAGAGTAGTTCTTATTTGTTCAGTGCTGGATTTTCCTTGATGATCCTCATTGTGCTGGATGAGGACAGAGGGAGAGTGAGGCAGCATCTCAGTACATAGCAATATAGGGTAATTAGTTAACCTAATTTAAACTTTGCTTCTGCCTGAACACAGTGTTTCTAACTTTACTCATATGTCATCATATATATAAATGTGGGTAAGGAAAAGGTGTGTTTTGTATAAGAGCTGGCTTGTATGGTAAGCAAAGCTGGTGGGTGTAACCTAGTCTAAACTTCCTTTGATTGCAGTTTCAGTGTGTTTGGCAAGTCGTATACCAGGTTGCAATTTGCCAGAGAAAAAAATCCCTTAAAAAAAATTATTTTAAACTTTTAACTGTTTAGCCAAGTTAGTTTCTAATTAGTTGCTTAAATCTGCTTTCTAGAATTATTATGGTATTGGCAGTAGCAAATTCATAGTATTGCAGTTGTTGTTTATGTGGGGAAAACTTTCTGCAGTACTTAATTAAATTTTTTTCAGTTAAAGTTCTCTTAATTCAGTTAACCATTTAAGAAAAATCCCTCCCATTGCCTTTATGTTGGTCCTAAATTTAAGAAGGATGGGGGGTGACATCCTGTATCATTCAACTGGGATCCTAGTGGTAGGAGGGGAACTGACTCACTGCCTTAAATATCTGTGCCTGTAATCAATCTGCATTCTCTTTGCTCTTTCACTAAAGGAGCATTTTAAATTTATTTATCATCTGTAGAAGCAAATGCCTTGTACTGTGGTTAAGGACAGTTTTTATGCTGACCAATTAATTGTCAACTGTCTACAAAGTGTAAAATAGTTTTCCTGGGAAATGTTGCCAGGAAATTGTATTTTTAGTATACATTATGAAAGGACTTATGTAAACAGGCATATTTAGTACAAGTGAACTCTTTATAGAGCAAGAAGAGATGCTTGTGTACATCTTCTGTAATAACCTGTTGGATCTGGGTGTTGGATGTTTGAGTAAAACCACAAGCTCCAGGAAGTTCCCTCCCTGCTTCTTTCTCGTATAGGCTATTTTTTATGAACCTGCTATGCTAAACCTGTTGCATGTTTCTTGAAAAAACTGAAAAGTTACTGTCTTTAAAAAGAAAAGTAATTAGCTTTACTTCTTGTGGATCTTTGTGAAATTAAAGTTCATTATTTTGGGCTTGAAGTAACCAACCTCAACTTCCTATTTGAACAAACAGAAAAAGGACCCATTCAATACCTATTTAGCAAATTTTTCCTCGGAAGACTCTTGCATTCTTTTTCTGTAACAGTTGCAGAGCTTCTTGGCTTACCATGGCTTTACTGTTGTTGCTGTAGTGTTGGTTCTCATGCCGGCGCTGGTTTGGCTGATGCTGAGCCCCTGGGCTGTGCTCAGCTGCATAGGTCTGTCCTGGTGCTGGGGGACTGTCCTGGCTTGGGGTTGATCAGGCTGCAGGTAAGCAGAGCTGTCCCAGGGATTGTTTTGGGGACTCCTGCTGCACACTTTCCTTCTTTTTGGGGGTACCCAGAAAGAGCTATGGAAAGCTGTGATAAGTTTTAGTGGTTTTCAGTGGGAGTTAATCTGTGTCCCTGCTAGAGCAGTTTAGCAGTTTACAGTTAGTGATGGCTTGAGCTGGCACCTCAATGATGAGTCAGCCAAAATAAGATGAAACCATTTTCTTCACATTAAGGAACTGCATTGCAAGAAGTTAGGCCTTGTAAATCTTTAACAGAGATAAGAATGGGTTTAGTGCTGTAGATTACTAGAAACGGATGCAGATGCACTAAAACAATCAGCACTGAACAAAAACAATCAACCTTGAACAAACACTGGCCAAACATAAACAATGTGCTAATGATTATGAGTTAATATTAGTGATTTTGATAATCTGTATGATTTCAGAATATGAATATTCATGTGATGTACACATAAAAAGGCACAAAGAAACACTCCCTGGTATGCATGTTTTGAGAGTGATCCCTGTGCATCCAGCATGCTGTAATAAAGGAATGCCTGCTTTTTAATAGCAGATTGATGTTAAGGAGTTTTACTTCCTGATTTCAGTGACAACTGTGCATGGGCAGGACCCTTGTAGGGACACTCTCAAGTGGTAACTTGTGTTAACATTTGTCTGAAACACCATCACAGTTCCAGCCCACACTCCAGTGCAGTGTGTAGCTTATAAGGTGACTTAGCAAATATGTAAACCTGTGAGCTGGATGAAACTATCAAGATTTCATAATTTTGAAAGGATGCTATTGAGATCTGGTTTGGGGAGGTGGCCCCTGGGCCATAGCTGGCACCAGCAGTTCCTGTGATTGCATCGAGACTGCGAGGCGAGGCTCTGTGGTGTACATTTGGATTGTCCCCATGTGCTGAAGCTCTTGTGGGTCAAAGCCCAGCTGTGCTAAAATAGGCTGGCCAGTCTGTCTGCTGTTAAAGTCATGCTGGAGTTTTCCTGCAAGTGTTAACCTCGCAGGAGTTTGCTTTTTGTGTGATAGTAAACGGGTTTTTTTGAGTCTCTAGCAAAGTAGTTCCTATGTTTTGAACCTTCATGCTGAAATACTAAACTGAGGAAGTGTGTTGTTTGTAAAGCTGTAAATACTGATTCCTCTGAAAGACTCTTGGGGAAGTCATACTGCTCTTTTTTTAAAAAAAAAAAAAGTTTATCCCTTATTTTCCTGCTAAGCTTTAGAGGCTGTATGTGGTATTGTATGGCTGTGACTGAAATGTTGGACTTACGAAAGCATCTCAGACTGGGGACTCATTTGGTCATGCCCTATGTCAGGGCAAGTCTGGGCATTTACCGTTCTGTCACACTTCTGGGAACTGTATCCTTTTCTGGAGCAGTAAAGAATGATATGCATATGCTCAATTTTTTTAGACTTTTAGGAGTGGAGTAAATTATCTCCTGAAGCCTTTCCAGACCACCCGGTGTTATAGCCATAACTCAGGATTTGTAAATGTTTGTTTTTAAAAGCAGACATGCTTTTGAAAAGGATTCTGCCAACATGTCTCTTGTAGCATGGAACAAATCTTGGAATAGAATAAAACTTGCAAAATAAATAGGCTGCTTAAACTAATTTGTCAGAACTGGGTGGTCTCATTGTTTATTTGGATATTTTTTATTTTTTTAAAGACAAGTTGCAGTGGGTCCCATTGTCATGAATGCATAGATAGGCAAAAACTTTCTTCACAGCAGGCCTTACAAAATGCAATGAGTCAAGCTATTAAGGAGGTTTAAAAATATGTTACTAGAATTGAAACTTAGATATTTTAAGAGGCCTTAAATACACTCAAAGCATTTTGCTTTTTTTTTTTTTTTTTCTCCACTTGACAGTGTTTGAGAGTGAGGTCTCTGATGTGAACAGCTGCCTTGAGAATTAACTTCTGCAAATAGTATGTTTTAGATCCTGGGTTTGATTTTTCTGTTTTAGTATGTCCATTGCATCTCATCCAGTACCAAAAGAGGTAAAAGAGGCACGTATTTTGAATAATTAGAAAACTTTAAGAGCAAGGTGAGTCTGCAAGGCATGCTCAATTTAGTGCTCTCCAGAGGTGAGAGGATAGAGGTGGAAGTGGAGCAGGGCAAGGAAGGAGAGAGGTGGTGGTAGGAAAGTTGTCTCTTCGTATTTACTTTAGTGAGAAGTTGCAATTCATCACTGCTGCACTAAAACTGCTATTAGGTTTGGTTTTGTTCTCAATTTTGTTTTCTATTAAATTGTTGGCAAAAGTTAGCTTTTATGTGAAGAGAAAGAAGCAGGAAATGGCAATGAATGAGCTCATGCTGTTTATAACAGTGTGTGCTTTCTTTAGAGACTATGGTATATGTAACGTGGGAGTCTGGAAACCTGTGTTCAAACTGTGACCCAGCAGAGCATTTTAGTCTGGTGCTGTGGCTACATTAATTTCTGCATGCTAATGTTTGTTTGCAGAATGCAAAGGTGTGGTTTTTTGTTTGGGGTTGTTTGGTTTTGTTTTGTGTTTTTTTTTTTTTAATTGGTTAACCATTCAGGGGAAGCATCTTTAAGCTACAATCCCTCGTGTCTATTCTTTTTCATTTGTGCATGATGGTAACTGTTGGTAATTACATTAGCATTTAGTGTGAATATATGTTTTCCAAATATTTTCAGAGCCCTTTTAGACAGATTTATTAAGTGAGAGCAATTAAATGCAGCAATAGTTTTGTTTAAGAAAGGAATAGGGGCTTTCTGGGATTAGCACACTGCAAGAGAGTCTTTATACAGTATCTGGAATATCTTACCTCCTGAAGCTTAGATGGTTCACTGAGTAAAGTACGCTGAGCACCATTCCTGCCTCACCTGAGTAATATTTTCTATTGGTGGTAGCCCTCCTGCACTTTTTTGCAGTATTTCCACTGGTGGGATACTACTGAATGTTCAGGAAGAAGGGCTCGGAGCAGCACTCCTTGGGCGGTAAAAGGATAGACATATTACAGTAAGGTAGTTCCTGACCACTCAAATATTCCAACAGAGTATTGCTGGTTTTGATTATCAATAGAAATTGTTAAAAAAAAAAGAAAATTTTTTTTTCAAAGAGCCCTGCTGTTGGAAGAGGGTGGTGATGCCACAAGTTGCAAGTTCATTTCATGAACTGTTTCATTTTTCCGATGTGTCACTGCCTTCTGTTGGTTCAAGACATTAGTTTGCATGAGCCCAAGCACTGGCAGGAAATTTATACTTCTGCTGTAAAGCAGGTGATAAAAATGCCCACAATAATCCAGTTGTGTGCACTCCTTGGAAGACTCTGGGAAGAACTAACTCCTGTCTGTTGTTTCCCTCGCTGGGCTGTTTGGGAAAGCTTACAGTTGTGGTCTGTAGTGATCAGACCGTATTTCAGTGGGCAGGACTGAATCACAGTGTTTACACAAATGCAGAACCACACTCTAAACTGTGTACACCTGACACGCCTGTACTTTAAATATAAGTCTCCATTTAGCTCTTTAAAAGATGGATGCAAAATGTCATCATGCTGTGGCTGTGTCATTTTAACAAAGATATGGTGGGTTTGTTTTTTTTCCCCCTGAGCTTTGCTTTTGTCATTTTCCTTATTAGAGATAGTAAATAGGCAATGAGAGATGTGCTTCAGTGAGCAGAAAACTTTATTACAAATAAGCAAATGGAGCCCCCCATGCTTCAGACTAACCAATGTTTATCTGTTGGTGGCCAGCACGGCTGCAGATGGGCTGGTGCTGTTTTCTCTCTTGTCATGTCGGAACTGAATTTGGTCATGAAAGATAAGGGCTCTCTGCTAGTTTCCTGCTGTGCTAGCTTATTTATGATGAGTAGACATTTCTCCACTTGGTGTGTTTTCTCCATTTCTTAGGTTGGTTTGATTTTTGCCCTGCCTTTGCTAAAGTTCAAAGAAGTTCATTGTCGAATGAAGAATTCTAGTTGTCTTTGCCAGGTCTAATCTCTTTCCTTGACACAAGACTTTCTTTCCTTAGCATAGCTCACTAGTGAAAAAGTTTTTTTCCCAAGGAAAGAACCTAGAAAACTCTTTTCCTCTGTTGTCTCTGCTAATGTAAGAATTGTGTGCAATGGAAATATAACTTCCCTAGTGAGAGAGCTTTCTCGGGGTTGATACAGAAGTGGGAACAAGAGCAAGGAAAATGCTGTTGGCACTCCACAAGTAGCAGTAATTGTAGTTAATGTTTATTGTCATGCAGTTTCTAGAGGTGCTTCTGGTTTGTCACAGGCATTCATGCTGTTTCTTGTGAACGTTCCAGTCAGGATGGTTAAGTCTAATGTACGAATCCATTGTGCACACTTCTGTCTTTTTCTTCTCCAGTGTATATAATTAATATCTATCTAGTGTGGACCCTGTATAATTAATCTAAATTCTACAGGTCACTCTTAAATCCAAACCAGTGCCGCATAAACAAGCATTCAGCTTGTGTTTTCAAATTAACTTGATGTATGTTTGCTGTTGGCATGGTGGCCAGGAGGCAGCCTGTGTTTCAGGATGCGGTATCATTGTGCACGTCTATCTCTCTCTTCCCTCTGCCCCCTCCTTGAAATTACATTTATATCTTATTTTTTTATACCAGGCTTGAAAGAAATGGGATTTTTGGATGGAGATGAGCCCTCTGTGAATTTACTGTGCTGAAGTGAAACTAATGCTTGTGAGGATGGGGGGAGCACTTAAAAGCGGCGTGGTTAGGAATGCCTTTGTGTGTGCGCGAGTCAGCATATGAAAAACATTCTGTAAAGGTGCAAATAAACGTGACCGAGCATGCGTGCATCTTTACACTTTGCAGATGTGTTGCAATCATCTGTGTGCTTTCCTGGCAGTGTTTCTGACATGGTTTCTGTGGCCTCAGGAGGCTGCAGCAGTTCCTGCTTCCTGTTTTACGTGCAAATGCTTGGGTGCAGTGACCATAGGCAAGCAACAGTATTAGATTTAGTACTTGGGGAATAAATCCAGAGTGTTATATTTAGTACTTCAGACAATCAGTGCATAAGTTAGATACAGTTACAGTTAAATAAAATTGTTGCTCAGATTCTTGAAAGAGATTTGGCCCAAGCTTTTTCTTTTGGCTGTTGCAGAAACAGAATAAAATTGATGGAACCTCTCTTAGGGGGGAAAAAAATTAATTTTAAATTGAACCTGTTCTATTTGTCGATGCTTCTGTTCAGTGTCCAGCTTATTGAGGGTTAAGTTGCTCTAGAAGAGTGAGGTGAGATCTTCCAAATATGGGCTAGGGATAAGAGAGCACTTTGCACTCTCTTTTTTATCAGTGATTTAACCTTCAGGTGTCCTTCATACTCAAAAACAATTTTCATGTTTGATGGCTGTTTGGTAGCCAAGCAAAAATTGCTGGAGGTTCTGGCGATGTGTCACTTTTTTTAAAGGTGTTACCAGGAAGCTGAGCAGGAAAAAAAATGAAGTTAGGTAGCCAAAATTGCTATGAAGAAGCAAAAACAGGATGGATCTAAAACCAGCTCTCTGCTCTATATTTTAGAACTTGTTGTTCATTAAAACGGACTTCCTGCAATTGTTCCCCAAACTGATGCTTGGTGCATTTTATGAGAAATAAAAATGTTGGAGACTTTGGCTTCTAGGGAAGAAGGGCTTTGTTGATTTAGGACAGCAGGAAACAAATAATGTACATTAACACTTGAGAGGGAATTGTCACTGGGCGTTTAATGCTTTACAGAGTTTTTCTTCCCTCTGTAGTAAGCAGAACTTCTAAACAGTTGTCTCAGGAAACTTTGTCTGCCTCTGTCATTTGGTACTCATTATAGAGGTTAAAGCTGGTGTAATCTTTGGCCTTTCCATACCAGGTTTTGGTGGTTTAGGCAGTATTTCTGTCCCCGATAATGTAGCATAACGTACTTGTTGTTGCAGTAAAGTTGTCAGAATTTCAGATCTTCCAAACCACGTGAAACATGGCTTCTGAAACAACTGTTTATGGATGGCAGGGAACCTGCCAAGAAACTGCAGTGTGGAGAGGTCTGCTCAGTACCAAGGTTGTTCTGAGACTGGGCCCAGGATGTCTTGCAAATGTACTAAGAACTTGCTGTCACCTTGAAGTCTGGGGTGCGTTGTTTCGGGCATGCCCACCTGTGTGTCCAGAGCAGCCAAGAAATGCTTGGAAAAATAACTCGTCACACTAGTGATTTTAAAACTTTATCGCTGTAACCATTTGGGATACATAAAGGGATACACAGTTGCACTAAAATAGCAGGAATTGCAGTCACACTAGAATGAGAGGGAAGAGAGACTCACGCTGGGCCCTTTCCATGTGGAATGGAGCGTGCTCCTTGTCAGGGGTCGGTCCTCTTCCACTGACCTGGCAGACCTGGCCTCACCTCCCACTGCACCTGTTTCTTATTCAAATACATTAATTAGTAAGAGTAGCAGATTGAAGGGGGAACAATGTGGTTTCTACAGAAGATTAGGTTAAAGAGTAATAAATTCAATGTGAAAGACTCTTACTACTTCTGGTGGTATCTTTCTTGCAGTTTTGGAACCTTTGTTGCAATTGGAGTTACTGTTTTTGCGGTGATTGTAGTTACTATTATTCTGTGCCTCACCTGTTCGTGTTGCTGTTTGTATAAAGCATGTCGAAGACCACGGCGTAAGTACCTATATATTTATTTTCTTTTTCACATCTTTAAACAAGACTTTTTTTTTTTCCCTGGAAAATTGTGTTTCTATAAAAGGTGAAAATCTTGCCTTACCTTTCTGCTACCAAAGTTGCTTATTTTGTAATGTTTATTTATCACTTTTAAGCTGCCTCAGAATGTGAAGTTGCAGAGAGATGTTTTGGAATATTGTCTAAGCATTTAGAAGCTCTCTTTCTTCATGCCCCCAGTGCGGGGGGCTTGGGGTGGTTTGTTTTTTTTGTTTTTTGTTTGGGTAAGCAGAGGATAGAATTAAATTTTAATTTTTTTCCCAGTCTCTTAAAAATATTCCTGAAAAATACACCAGAGGCCCAGGAGTGCAACAGTACAATCTAGAGCAAAGTCTACAAGTCTCTTGAGGAAGGAGATCTTGAAAACAAATTGTTGCAGTTTGTTAGAAAGTGTTTATACTCCATTATTAAAATAAGAGAGATGAACCAATGATCCAACATCAGCTCATACAAAAATCAATGACTTAATGTGGATTTGCCTTTCTGACTGTTATTTAGAGGAAGTCGTACTAACACATGGATGTATTAGTGTGTAGAAAACATTAAAAAGGAAACTCATTTTGGCAATCCTGGTAGGAAGCTCCTTATCTAATAAAGGAAGTCTTTATCACCTTAATCCTTAAAACCAGATAATGTTTAGAAATGAGCAGTTTTTCCAGTCTCATACCAAATGATAGATAGCTTGGCTGTAGGGTTGAGTTCCTGGTTTTTGAAGAGTCCAAGAAAAAAATTCTTTGCTCTTTTGTGTTTGAGAAACAAGGAGATAAGCTGGCTGCTGTCCTGATGGGTGAAGGCTCTCCTTACCACTGAGTTCCTTTGAAACATGTATGCATGCGTGTAGTTCTAAATCTTTCTTGGAACTCTGAAAATGAAATTACCTGAATTTTGAAGTGAGAAATTGATCTTAAGAAAGGAAGTTTTTCACATTACTGTTGTCGGCTGTTCCAGGTGATGTCCTAGAACCACCAGCATTAACCGTTCCTTTTGTTTGTTTGTAGCTGTTGTGACCACTACTGCCACTACATCCACTACAGTGGTTCATGCTCCCTATCCCCAACAGCAGGGAGTGCCACCCAACTACCCAGTAGCCCCATATCAAGGATATCAGCCTGTGGCTATCCAGCCACAACCGGGAATGCCGGTAGCACCGTACCCTGCACAGTACCCTCCCCCTTACCCCATGCAGCCGTCAGGACCCCCAGCCTATCATGAAACAGTGGCAGGTAAGGCAACGCTGATTGTTTCTTCATCTCTTAAATAGCTACAGACAGTTGCATTGGAGCCAATCTTGTATTATTGACATTTATTATTTTCTATGGCTATATTAATGTATGTGTAAACAATTTATGTAAGACTCAAGTGATGGTGGATGCTGTAATTCACCCTTCTTGAAGTTTCCCTGTCACCATTTCTATGTTAAACAGGCTGTTACCTGTCCTAGGATCTTCAAGCCCTCTTAACAAACCGCACTGTTCAGCCCTCTAAGTAACAAGCAGAGTATAGTCCTGAGTAGTAGACAATGCACTTGGAAAGTAACTCTTTCTTGACAACTCAAATATAAAATGTCTGTTCATGGGCTTAAGCATTTGTAAACCAGTTAGAAATTGTACATTAACAATGTGCAAACCAGCCCCACATGTAAAAACACTGATTTGGCAGGCCTGTTGACTTTATTTTTCTGTTGTAAACTCTGAAGAAGCTGTGGGTTTTATGGGATTACCCCAGCGTGGTTTGGCTTCATCATCATCATGTGAGGGAGACAATAAACCAGTCATTTTGCTTCTCCTACTCTCTGGTTTCTCAAACTGTTGCTGGTTTGTTAGTTCTTAATTATTTTTTTCTTCCTGGGAAAATCTTGAACCACTTTGCATGTTGCCAGCTGAGAATGCCTCAAAATGACAGGCATTCCTTATTTTCTTTTCTTATTTTTCTTCTCTCTTAACCAAGAGGCAGTCTCTTCATTAGGTCACATGCAAGGGAGGGAATACCTGCTCTGTTGCACAGGAGCCAAACCAACTCACTTTACAAGATCAGCAAAAGATAGCCACACTTAAATGTTCCAGGGATCTGGGCAGGTGCTGCGTTAGTTGAAACAATTTGTGGTATTTGACAGATCTGGAAATGAAGAGGTCACTTGAGAGCAGCTTGTCTCAGAATATTAGAAAATAAGGATATCTTCTGAATGATATACATCTAGTATATAACTCAAACTCTTTAATGTGCTTGGTAGCGGTGGGATACTTTTTCCCTTTTATTTTTTTTATTAACTCTGTGACATTTACCAGTAAAGCATTTTCCCTGAAGGAATCCCAAGATACTTTCTCTAGTCCTTTTTCTTTTGCCCAGTTGTTTATTTTTGCTTCTTGGCATACTATCAGGTATATCCTATTGTTTGTGCATCTCTTGACTTCCCCCAGCTGTATTTTTGGACCAGATCTGTTCCCTTTTCTTAGACTATGTTTTCCCCTGAAGGCTAACCATGTGCTTGTGACTGCCATAGTACACATGGACACTCAAGCATCAAAAAAAACCCAGAGCCCAAAAACCCCACAAGAACAAAGGTTTTTGTGATTTTTTTTTTTTCCTTTGAAACATGGATGCTTTATGAGTTGGCACAAACTGTTCTCAAGGCCCATTAAAATGCTAAATTGAACCTCTTAACTGTGTGCTTGAAACAGAAGTTACCATTATAGATGTAGAATTCAGAATGTAAATTTTACAAATATCTTTTTTTCTTGTTTTGTTTTTGCAGCTGGTGCTGGAGCACCTTACCCAGTCACCCAGCCCCCTTACAACCCTGCTTACATGGATCCTCAGAAGCCCACCTATTGAAAAGATCTTCTACTATGCCCCTGCATACAAAACTTTTTAAAGTATAATTTGTGCTGTTTACACTGTGCAACTGTAGTATATTTTTCTGGAAGATGGCAATCTTTAAGTAAAGTGAAAGTTAATTCAGTATCTTTCTTTTTAAATGCTTCGAATACAAGGAAGGAGTATTTTTCTTGCAGAAGTTGTTGATTTATACCTCAAGCAAGTACAAAGAGATTTTGCTCTATATACGATGAGAAAAGCATGAAGAAGGAGTACTTCAGAAATAAAAACCACAATAACATTTGCTGTGCAATAATTCTGAAAGGAATGGTCTAATACGAGCATTATCAAACACCCAAAGCTGAAGCAATCTTTCGCACAGTATTAAAATACAAAAACTTAATCTCTAAGGAACTACCTGACCTATGTTAAGTATGTTCTGCCTGTTTGGAAGCTACTATTGTTAGGTAAGCTACAATGTAATACATTTCATTTACCATTCAAAAGGGAATTTTCCTTGTTGGAAACACATTTGCCTTTAGTAAGGGTAGCAAACCACGTTTCATTGTCTTTGGACTAGTTGCGTTTTTCTGTGTTAAATAGCATGAGTTGATAATTTCCTTGTTTTCCTTCCCAATTTTAAGGCTTAACTGTGCCTTCATTGGGTGATTTCTCAGGTGGTTTTAATTTACAGGTAGAAATTAACAACAAAACCAAACTCTGCCACTTAGTAGAACAAATAGATCAAAAGCTGAAAATCTGAGAATTCTTAATGAAAAATACTGGACAAGTATTTTTTGTCCAAATATTATTGGACAAGCTTCCTTAAGTCTTACGTTGTTGATGAGTTTGGAAGAAAGATTAGCACCTTAATCCTATGTTAAACAGAAGTACCTGCCAGTGTTCCATCCTGCCTCATCACAGGGAAAGCATTTGTTTTACAGGAGAGATGGGATGTCAGAAATAGATTGGGGTTTTTAAATGCTTACGGTTTATCACTGTCTGTCTCTAGTCGGGACTGTAGGTGGCAGGAATCTAAGGATCTTTATAAACTTAGTCTGTGTTTGAAATCCAATATATGGAAGGGGGTAAGAAACCCCAGCCCAACACACAGAAGAGATTAAACCTCCCTTTTGTCCTCAACATTCAGGAAAGCTGAGCAGAGAATGAGAAGGCAGCAGGATTTGGTCACAGTGAGGTAATGTATTTTCAAGAAGGTAGCGCTTGCAGTCATGAAACATCTTGGGACATCCTCATGACTGTTTACTGGTGTTTGCAAGGCTTTTGGCTCTATACACCTTGTATTGATCAAACAAATAATGATTTTTTATTTTTTTACTGTCCTCTACAATTCTATCTTTTCTAACAGTGAAATACAATTTGTTATTACTCAGTAGAGCTATCTACTCTAAGTATCACTGTGACATAATTATTGAAATAATGTTGACATATTTTACACTGATTTTACATTTTTTAGAGAGGCCATTAAGCCATTTGTCCTGCAATTCTACATTATAGTACTGTTTGAAAAATATTGATGGTGGGATTGTTTTACCTCATGTGATGGATGGAAACTGCTGCTATCAACAGCAGCCTTATTACTCTTCCTGATTTTTGAATCTATTTCTGGGTTATTCCAATTTTTTTTTCAAGTAAGTCTTCAGGGCATTTCAGAAGAAACTTGTATGAAGTTTTTAGCATTGGGATTCATGACAATCTGTGCCCTTCTGTTACACCTCTCTGAGAGTGTTGATGTTGATAGCATGAAATGTTGTCAAGAGCAGGCACGCCCTGTGTCTGTGTGTTCCTCCTCTTTCCTGCCGTGTAAGCGGGAAGAATGGGGCAGTCCTTCGCTGAACTGTTAGGAGTTATGTGAGATCAACCAAGAATGGACACTGTCTCCTGTATGGAGAATGACGTGTTTCCCTAGAAATCTGGAATTTTTATGTGTGGGAAGGCACTGAATAACTGCAGAAATAATTCCCTTGCTGTAGTCCTACCCCTGTGTGTTTGTTCATATAGAAGGAGGGCTGAGACTCTTCCAGCACCTTTATAAGGCTGCTGTCTGGATGGAGCCTGGCCAGCGAGGTGCAGCCAGCGCGCACAGCTGCCGTGCAGCTCTCGGAGCACAGGTACAGCGTTGTAGTGTTGGGCTTCATGAGGCTATTACTCTGCACCACTCTTCCTTTCCTCCATTTGATGTGACAAAGCATACAGTTCGTGGCACTGTTAGTGGAGTTATGTTTTGGTTATGAAAGGAAAAATCGGCAGTTTCATGAGACGTTGACTCAATCATCTGCTATCATCCCTAAGGAAAAGGTAGTAGGAAAGTAAAGTGGCAACAATAACAGAGGTCTCCAAATCTGAAATTTTGGTGTATATGTTGTACAGACCAACACACTTCATAATTGGAGCACTTTACCAGATCTTTTCTTAGTGTATTAGTTCATCATTAACAGTAAGGCGTAGGACCAAATCTTATTCAGTTGTGGCTGTGTGACCTGTTGAAACTTGTTTTCATGTAGTTAATAGAATGGGATGATTATAGAATAGATGGAGAAGTTGATCCATGAAGTTTTAGTTTAAGCACTGCTGATGTGTCTGTCCGAGTAGCTATCGCCTTCACATCAAACTAGTTATCTGCAGTGCCGTAAGGGAGGGGGAATGGAATTAAAATTTTCAATGTTGAAAGAGCATATGTTCATTTTTTTTTATTCTGTAAGTGCCTTTGTTTCAGAAATGTTTTGTGAAATTAAATACAGTAGAATATTCTGTTGTACTGAACTTACTAGATAATCATTGTTGATTTTATTACATACTGTAACCTAGCTTTGTATGTTGGTTGTAGTTTAAATGTAAGTATTCAAAAGAAATTGCATAAACTTTATGCACCTTTGTAATAAATGCAGTGTTTGAAGGATATTCTATCAATTTTGTTTTCTTACCCTCAATTTGAGTATTCTTCAGGAGTGTATCTGCAAAGCTACACTTCATTGTGTTTGACAGCTAGCGTTACCAAGTGCACTGTAAGTCACCTTGTGTAATGAATATCACTTTTGGTAGTGGAGGCTGAAGCCTAATCAAAATTACAGGTCACAACATAAAGCAAGGACAGTATAAGCTCCTGAGTGATATTCTGACAGGACTCTTCAAAGCTAATCCGAAAGGATGGCTTCTAAGGCCTTGTCTAGCCTAAGGAGTGCATTAAGTGAATGGAGTTTGAATGCCTTAGCTAACAAATCCCAAGACATTTGAAAAGTCTAGTGTAGACAGGATGGTAGACTTTAATCAAATTATAGATTTCTTTGAAGTTTAGTATTTTCTCAACATGTATTCTGGCTCATGTGTTTAATATTGTGCCTCATTTGTCAACTTGACCAGCATGTGGTAAGTGATGTGCTTTCTACTCTGTATGAAAACAGTTCTGATGATGTGTTGTGTACTTTCAATAGTTCTGAAAAAAAAAATGCTTTGGAAAGGTTGTATTCATGCCCCTGACTTGTTTCTTTGACGAGGTCAAGAATGCTTTTTATAAGACACCAAGTAATACTGAATTGGTTGAGGATGTTCAGTATAAAATCATTGCCTTGAATTGCCAGCTGAGTTTCCAATGTAGGATTTAAAAGAAAGGGACAAAAAAACCCAAAACTACACCCACAAAAACACCCCCCCAACTTGTTCTGAAAGAGTTGTTTATCATGGAATAACCAGGTAGTTTTGTAATGGATTTGCTGGAGTTTCAGCTGCAGGCTGATAATGTGATAATACAGGTTGAAACGTAGATCATTTCACTTCCAATTTTATTTTACATTTTCTCAACAGAATTTCTATTCGTTAACTGGTGACAGCAGACAAAATGTATGCTCCTACAAGCCTAAATCCATGTCATGGTTTATAAAACCACGGGGACAGTTTTTGCTAAACACCTGGTGGACTGAGGCAGGGACAGGGAGGGTTTCACTCACCACTTAGGGTCACGGGCAAGAGACCGACACGACTCATGAAGAACAATAAAACAATTGAATTTATTAACTATTTGCAAAAAGCAGCAGGATATTGAAAGAGAGAAACCATATCTTACAAAAAGGCACTTCTCCCCCACCCCACCCTTTGTCCCAAAGCCCAAAGGCTTTGTTCTGTACCTTCTCCCCTGCTGGCGGCACATGGTGGGGGGGAGTGGGGGATGCAGTCAGTCTGCCACTCCCTCCTCACAGTCTCTCCCAGCTGCCACGTGGAGTTTCCAACAGGGCTTCAGTTCCTCGACGACTCCCCTGACTCCAGTGGGGCTTCTAGTTCCAGCGTGGTGTCCTCCACGGCTGCTGCTTTTCTTCACCACGTGGCAAGGGAAATGCTGAGAGCGTTCTCTTCCATGGTCCAACTCAGCACCTGCGTGGCCGTCTCTTTTAGCATCCCTCTTCTCTTCTCCGCAGGTCTTCATCGGCCCCCAGGAAAACTGACTCCCGGGAAGCCATCGCGGAGGCTTGGGCTATGGCAGGTCGATTCGCAGAAGCCAAGCAGGCGGCTGGACAGCCGGACCGGCCCGCGCGAGCCGTGCCCTGCCCGGGGCTGCGCCAACCCATTCTTCTGTGCCCCTTCTTAAATATGTTATTCGCAGAGGCACCGATTGGCTCAGCCCTGGCCTGGGGTGGATCCAGTCTGAAGATGGGCAAGCAGTTTCTTACAAAAAGGCTATGTGATAGTGCCCTTCCCCCACTTTACCCCTCCTTTTACCAAACGCTTGGGGGGGAGGGGGGTGACTCTTAAGAGTCATTTAAAAAAGGAGCCACCACTTTAACCCCTCCCTTGCTGCCAGCAATCCCCCCCCCCAAAACCATAACAATCCAGCAAAGAATTAGTGGAAATTAATTAGTAATTGCAGAGTTATTTCTGATGCTTTTGTTGCTGCTACTTTTTAGTTCATCTGTTTTTGTTTTCCTGTGACTTTTTAGCAGGTGCATCTGCGCAATATGGGTGAACTTGAGAAGTGCCACGCAGAGAAGCCTCCTGTTCAGAGGAAACCTCTGTGCCTTCCCTTCTCTCTGCACGCAGGTCTGAGGAACAAGAGCTAGTGTTCTGTTTAAACTTTCAGATTCCCTTTTGTTAAAGGAAAGCGCATAGAGTTTCAAAGGTACTTTCATCCCTTAAAATTGCAGCAAAATGTGGTATAGGAGAGTAAACTGATGAAGTAAATAGTTGAGAGCCCAGGGTTAGGTTGGTTATGTTTTTGTAATGTTTACTCAGCAGTTGTTTATGGTAGTGTGAGTTTTTCCAGAACACAACTTGGCATGCATCTTAAAACCCACAGCAGGGTTATACGGAGATGGACACAAAGGAGGGAAAAACTTTAGCAATAGTTGCCAAACAAGCAATTCTCTCCTTCCCGCCCCCACCAAGTATGGAAACTTGGTATGGTATCTACGTATGTGTGGTAACTTGCCAGGTTTGCTTTCAGCTAGTGGTTTGGGGCTTTTCTTTTCTCTCTTGTTGCTATTTGACCTCATCTACTTGTCAGTGTAGCCAGTATCACAGGAGCATGGTCAGATTCACAGCTTTTCAGTAAGTTGTGTAGGAGGGCGAGAAAAGTACCCAACTTAAACCTGTTAGAGGTGAGATAAAGCTGAAGAAAATAATTTATTTTATCCTTTCAGATCTCGGGCATCTGTATTGATGGAGTAGTTTCCTCTGCTTCACCTTTTTATGGCAGGCTCCACTAAGGGCAGGTTAGTCATGTTAGAAAGGATGTCCTTCTGTTGTGATTTCTTGAGGTTTGAGACAGTACTGGCTTTCCTCAATACTTTTGTCAGCACTGGCTAGCGAGGAGGCTCTGCGTGGCCCCTCTGGGTTTCCCCTGGGGCTGCAGTGTGCTGTGCAGGTTTGGAAGCGATGTCCTTTCTGTCTCAGTGCTGTCCTTTCTCTCCTGCAAACCAACAAGTCGGGTGTCTGTTTCACTTTTGGTTTCACTAGAGTGAAAAACAGTTCAAGATAAGTACAAAGTAAACTCTTGATATCCTGTTTCCCTTAGTGCAGTCAAAATAACTTTTAAATCAGTTACTGGAGACTTTGAATTCTAACACTTCTTGCTCCTGCAGTTGGTTTGTGTGAGTTACTTTGGCCCTGGAATCAGGTAGGATCTGCTTTGCAGACTGCTGGCCAAGTGTTGCAGCACAGCTGTGCTGTAAAGGAGGTCTTAGCAAAACTAATTGTTCAGCTACATTCTCAAAATAACAAAAAAAAATAAAAATTACTGTTCTGTGTTCCCTGTGTTTGGAGACTGCAGTTCTGTGGTAGATGGAAAATAAACTAGCTGTTTCTTCTAGATATTTTCAAAAACAGGTTGGGCAGCTGCTCAGAGCGCTATTTCACGTAATGCTTTAAGACTAAACATTTTTAAGATTAGTCCAAGGTGAACTATACTTGTCCCAGGGACAAGGGGCTCAGCACATCGCTAGCTGTTTGCAGTTAAACTTTGTACTGAATGTGTTGGCCCTCACTCTTGGAAGCATTTTGATAAACTTCAGTGGGCTTGTAGGTCTTTACAAAGCCTACAGGCCACTTTTTCCTTATCAGTCTGCTAAATTCTAGTCAATGAATTATCGTTGTTTTAACAATTTACACTTTAAACATAAGCTTGCATTTGCTCTTACATTCACAGCAGATAATGCATCTTTACACAGGCAGATCGGAACGGCCGCACTTGACCTTAATTAATATAACCATAAATAATCACTATTACTGACTGTAACAAACACAAAAACATTATTTAACAGTTCCAGTAACTTGCAGTTCTCATAGTCTAGCACAGGTTAATCTTTCTCAAGCAGTAGTTCACACTAGTGGGATTAATATGAATAAAAACATGTTCCACAGTGCAGGTCAGATATTGTGTGCTACATTATGAGGTATTTTGTCCTTGCCATCTTCACTTAGTACAGCTTGGCTTATAAAACTATGTTTTGAAGCCTGACTTGACACAAAACAGATGTTGTTCGTCTAGTCTGTGCAAGTTTGCTTTGATCGGGGCTTCCCTAGATGACCTAGAGAGAGGCCTCTTCCAGCCTCAACTAGTCAGTGATCCTATGAGGTGCAGAAAATAACGTGTTACCTGTGCAAATTTCCTAAATATTTTAGTCAATGAAGCACCATTTACTTTATTTCTGTACTTTAGTAGAAGTAAACTTCTGTGTGTTTGAATCCATGCAGTGCTACAGGTCCCCAGGTCACCGCGAGAAGATGCTTAGTAACACAGCGACACTTCCTCCTGCGCTGCAGCTGTCCCGGGGTAGTAAATCTTAAATTACGCATCAGCAGGGTGTCATCCCCCTTTCTGCATTAAGTGCCTGAGTGATGGGTAAGCTAGTAAGACGTGATTGCTTTCCTCATCCAGCTCCTGCCTAGCTTTAGTCCTGTCTGCTCAGCACAGCTCAGGGAGGAGGAAAGAGGCAGCTGTACTTAGCTCAGCTTTCTGCAAAAGGGAGACTGTCGTTGCCATCCCCATGGGCAAGAAAACAGATGGGTGGCTGCTGCTGACTGAGGAATGTGATTATCATGTATAGAACACCACTAGTGGTTTTTGTTGTTGCGCAATACTTCATTAGTCAGTCCTGTGACGGTACTTGATGCCAGAGTGAATTCCTTTTCTCAGTTCATACAGAGGCACAGCTTATCTAGAACATGTTGGGAGAATGTGACCTGGCCTTGAGCAAAGAGCTGCTATGCTGTGAATTCTTCAGGGAGTGCCTGATGAGAACAGTGTGTGTTCTGTTATTTGTAGGTCATGCAGATAGCAAACCGCTAGCCCCATAATCTGTAAAAAGTGCTTCAGTTTTTTTCAGGGGATGATCAGTTGCATACATGATTGGATCTCTTTTAATACCAAGAAAAAAATCCCAAGAGAATGTAAAAGGGAAGAATTACTGAAGGTCAGTACCATCTTGCAATGATCCCAACAAAAGACTGGTCATTGTAAATGGCTTAGAAAATAATGAACTGTGGCAGTTCTGGAAGAATACCTATGTTTGCCCTTTCTCTCTAGGAGAACAGCCTCATTTTTCCTTAGGAGTGTGAGCTTTTCAGTTACAGAAAATGCCTTCATTATTAAAAGCTATGGTTTAATTTCGTAATACCATGAGGTTACTGTAACTTTTACTGGTGAAGGTGTAGGGTTTGGGGTCTGTTTGTTTTTAGATAGCCTGGACTACACCCCTTCTAAGTCAAAACTGGGAAGAAAACAGTGTGGATGTACATGTGTTAGGGTGTTGCCTGTTAGAGTGGGTGGATGGGAGGGGATGCAGTGCCAGAAGGGAACAGTTAGAGATATTTTTCTATCATTTTTTCCCACAGATAACACTTGTTTATATAAAGTTTAGCAGTAATTAACTTCTCCTTTTTACTAAGTTGCCATGCACACGCCCTTTAGATGAGACCAGGAAATTTTTAAACAAGTTTTTATAACTGGATTGCCTCAACAATTTAGGATTCCTTAACTGGTTTTTGTCCAAACTCCTCCTAACAGTTCATTTGGTCTAGTCGCCCAAAGAGGGGTTTAAATGCATCTTATCTCTACAGACTCAAATTATGTTCAGAGAATGAGGTGGCAAGAACAGCATAGAGCAGTTGAAAAGTGATGGCAAGTCATTTTGGGATATTGTGACTAGTGTACCTTTTGTTAGGACAGCTCTGAAGTTTGCTGCTCACAGCAGGCTAACTGCCAGATACTGCTTTACTGCAGCTCGTACTCACAGGGCTACTTTTAAAGAATTATCTTAATGCTTACCTTGGTTTTGAGTAAGGAAGGGGCTTTAACTGACATTCTCCAGCTCTTCTCTCCAATCCTGAAGGCTAGGAGGTGCTGTGTGGGGTTTTGGGGATTTTGTGTTTGGTGTGGTTTGTTGGGTTTTATTTTTGTTAAAGTGGACAAGTCAATGGTTTTATGTCACACTGAAACTTCTATAGCATGTCTTGTCCAGCACCCTGATGGCAGTTGTAGGATAGTTACCATGCAAACAAAAAAAAAGTCAGAAGGCTTTGCTGTTATGCAGGAAAATGGCAGTTCTCCAGGTGCTACAAGGGACTTGAAACCTGCTACGGCGAGGAGTGGTTGGCAGCTTGTGTTTTACAGAAAAGCACAGGTCCTGCCTCGTGGAGTTCTGCCTGCTGATGCTCAAAGCAGAGGACACTTAGCCCTAGGCTGTGTTGTGGGAGGAAGGAGCGAAGCTTTGTACCTCACAGCGTTGGCCCTAGGGCGATGCTGGGTTATTACACTGGGTATTCCTGCACCGCTGTTTCTGGGAAAGTTCTCCTCAAAAGCAAAAGCCAAATCAAGAGCTTGAGTGGGGCTCTTTGACCAGGCACACCAGGGCAGGACACAGTGTTTTTGGGTTATGACTGGAGAACTGGATGTTTCCCAATTTTCCAAGGGCTTCCTTCCCCCTGTAGTACTGTCTCCTCCTTCTCCTGGTCCCTGGAGCCAGGCTTATTCTGAACCCAGTATCTGTCAAAAAATGAAAAAAGCTTTCCAAATTATTTAAAAACGCAAACCTGTAGGCTCATTTTAGGAGCACTCACACTTCGCTTTTTAGGGTGTAGGGTTCAGCTGATGCCTGCAGCTGACGATGACAGGCTGAGAATCACACACCCTTGAAAGGGTATAGCAGCAGTTCTTCCTCCAGTCATCAGTGATGCATCCTGTAAATGAGATGCTTGTTTGTCTTCGCTGCAGTGCCTATCCAGATACTGCGACCAAAAAAACAGTCATTCTGCACAAATACAAATTTTCCTTCTTTGGACTAGAAAGATAGAGTGCTCTCCTCAATATTACCATCATACTCTCCTTAGGGTAACTTTCTTTAAAAAAAGGGTTCTAGCATCTTAATAGTTACACTTTCAGCAGATCCAGGAGATGAAATTGAGAAAAATGAACTCAGGTGATTGCTACAGGGCTTCGACTTTCTTGCTCAGAACCGAAATGCCAACTTTGTTACTTCTAGAAAGGTTTTTAAAATCACAGTAAATTGTTTACTAATATCAACATGAAAATTTTGAAAGTCAAGCAAGAAAGTGTTACAGCTGCAAAAGAAATATGTTCAAAAGACTTTCATATGAACTCAGTGATCCCAAACATCTCAGCACATTCACCATCAGAAATTCAGCTGTAGTCACAGTAAAATGGAGAACACAATAGTGAAATTTCCATTCCATTCACAGCAATTTCATAAAGAATGAAATTCATAAACAGAAGCAGTCATAAGCCGTTAAGTGGTTTTGCACAGCAAAACAGTACATTGCAGTATAATTCTTACATCAACATTTCTTTGCTTTCAGGTACGTTTAGATGGCACTTAAATAATCACAACAAAGAACTGCCTTAGTTGTGCTGCATTTGAGTGCAACCTTTAGATTATGACTTAATAAAATAGATTATTTAAATTTCAGATTTACACTGGCACTGATTATTATGATTTAGATGAGGAAGGACAGAGATCTTTGCTAGATGTGAGCTAGGTGGAGTCCATTCCTTGGTCTTCTGCTTCTGGCTCAGGAGGATACAATTCATCCAAAATCAGCTCTGCAACAACAAAAAAATCATGTTTGAGAGTCATTTTTTTATTTGATATCCTGTAATTATAGCTGCTATCTCTTTGCATTTTAAAACATACTGACTGTAAAAGGCTACAGCAAATATCTTTTTTTCAAGGTTCAATACAAACAGGTCTTTAGATATGTCATACAAACTTCTCCCCCTCTTTTCTTAAATGCCTTTTTAGGCATTAAAGGAGAGAACTGCCTTGGACAATCAATTAAACTTAGCTATTAGTGGAAAAACAGTAAAGGACACTTAGTTATTCTACAACTAGTTCTGTGTACTTATTAAGTTTAAAACCTCATTTTTTGTTAACTAAAAAGCCACTGGGACAAAAGCAACTTATTCTATATTTTAAGGAAAAACCTGAATGCGAACTGCAGGTTTGCAAGCACACACGTGCACCACCCTCCCCCAGATCACAAGCTGTTACTGTTTTGGTTCATTTCTAAGCATAACTAGACAAGGTGTTAGGCAAAGTTCTAGAAAACCTCAGGACATCCTAAGCTGTTGGAGTAGAACAAATACATGGCACGCTGGTTAGCATCTTCCGAAAAGTCACTGTAACCAATAGTGGCATGCTTGCATGACCTGCCTTACTGATGCAATACGTACACCAACAATGAAGGGTTTATCCCTCCGGCTCTGAACAAGACCTTGTCTGGTAGCTTGTAGCAAACCCCATATACTGACACGAGCGCAACCTTCACATCAGCTCTACAACATGCACGTACATAATGCTATGAACAAACAAAAATGGCATCAAGGTAGAAAGGAGGAGAGGCAATTTAACAAGATTAGCGCTCCGTAGGAAAGGGACACCAGAAGTGTGCAGAGCAAGGGGCAAGTCCTGATGGACATGGGCTAGAGAAGCTTTTGGAATAATGGAGAAAGGTTGGGGGTAAAGAGGGGAGAAGGAGAGAGATGTTAAGGATGCAGGGGAAAAAACACAACAAACCAATTGCAGAGAGAAGGTGTAATGCTTGTTGGAGAACTGGAATAATTTTTTTTTTTTAAGTAAGGTAGCATATAGTCCAGATTGTTCTACTGTAGAGAGCTGGAATATAGGATTTTGTTTGATCAGATACTAGGGGCATATTTCTATGGAGAGAAAGACAAGATAAAACTATTAAAGAATAGTAGAGCAGTGATTCAGTATAATGAAGTTTGAGAAGCACTACACTATGGACTGTCTTCAGAGGTCTGAGCAACAAACTTCCACAGTATTTGGTATGTGGTACTTGTTAAATGAAGAAAGGGACAGAAGTGGAATTTCTGTTTCTACAGCATAGGAAAAAAAACCCAAGATTATCACTCAACTCATTTTACCTTCACAGGCACTCAATTTTTTAGTCTTCTTGAGAATGGCTCTTATGCTTGGCATGGCTTGGTCATATTGATGGAGAACTTCCAAGCAGTGTTCATGAAACAGTTTATCTTTCTGAGACAGGCTGTGTAAGAGTAAAACAGCATCCTGTAAAAACTGAATAATTTGTTCCTTATATGCACACAAGCTGTTCTCAGATCTTCTAATCTTCATCCACTGTCTATGTAACATTATAATTAGTGCCTTAACCACCTGCAAGAAGAAAAAAAAAGTGCCTCAATACACAAAGTAAAATTATAGCAGCAGAAAACTTTATTCTTTATGAATTTTTCTAATTAACTTCTTCAAAATTCCAAATTCCAGAATATTTTCTAACAACCAAAAGCAAACTTCCTATAAAGTGGCATCCTTTAAAACACAGTACACTTCAATTTCATTGTAGCTGAAAAAAAGGGCAAAAAGCTATTTCAGCATTGTTAGGAGCACCTTTAAGTTCTCGGTAGGTTAAACTCAGCCACTGTGGTGACGTACCTCGAGATTACATTGGCAGTCTGTACCAGGTAAGAAAACCGCTGGGCTGGAACACCGCATACACCTTGTCAGGAGTCTAACTGTCTATTACAAAAACACGCAGATTGCATTATAATGAGTACTAGGGCTCTGCAGAGTTATCAAACAATTAAGCTGCAAATAAAGGGAGGTGGAAATTATATTTCATTACTCGTTTCAAGCATGCTTGTATTTTTCTTAACAGTTGATCTTTTTTTACCCTAAGAAATTGTTAGTCTTTTCCTTGGAAAAATTCACAGACATAGAATTTGCCTTGCACAGAAACCTTTTCAGCTTTGATGAGTAAGGCTAACGTGGTGCAGGGTGCCTTNCAAAAGCTATTCTTCCTATCTATAATCATGACTACTACATAGCAAGCTAGCATTTACGCTGAACAACAATGAATATAATCCCAAATTGCTATAGACTGCCTTTTATATGAAATAACTCATAAGATGCAGTTCAGAAGTAATTAATACAATCAAAATGAATCATAGATCTTGCTTCCTTTTACTCCTCTTTGATCTAAGAGCAAAATAAAGCTTAGTGTTGAACATTCACAGCCATCAGTGACTTATCTATGACTATTATGACTGATGTTATCTTTAAGAATAGCTACTGACTCAATTTTAAGCAGCTACTCTTAAAAATCAATGTAGTCTCTTACTGCAAGCCAGTACTTTCAGTGTTCTATTTCAGCTGCAGAAAGAACTTGAACAATCTGCGCATTGCCCTGCTTCTCCTACTCCCCCAGCTGGAAATAGCAGGAAAATGCATATGGAAAACTAGCTGTGGTTACCTCTTGTTCCAGCTGAAGCCAAAGCATTTCAGATGCTGTTTTATCTGGTCTTGATGTAATATACATGTACAGTGCAAGAAGAAGGCAGGTGTCTGAAAGAGAGAGAACTTTATTCTTTTCCCACCTCGTCAAGTGTTTATGACAAAAATTAATTCTGTCACACAATAAGTAATTTCAGAAAAGAGTGCTATCCTGGGATGCATGATACAGGCTCAACTTCTTGCTTTACTTCAGACATATTAAGCAGTGCTAAAGAAACTAGCATCCCTAAACTTTACATATGCATCGGGGGTAATACTGTCCCACTTCATTCATAAGGAACTGGACAAAGACTATTTGTCATGCAGAGTACTGGAATCTCTAAACTCAGTATCACGAGTGCAGATAAATTAAACTTCAAACCTCATCAGAAGCCCTTTTTTTCTCATAACCTTTAATATAATAATCTATAAAGTAGGTTTAAAAATCCCCATGGGTATCAAAAGCACTGCGTGTAGACAGATACACCACAAGACAAAATACTCTTCAAACAGAAACTGACACACTGCACAAGAACACAAGTTTTCAGGTGACAAAGCAGGCTTCTTGCCTTTTTGGGGTTTTAACACCTTGGAGCAAGGCCCGTTTGTGTTACTTGTAGTCCTGCTAACTAACATTCAACTGGAAGTTCTCTGTGTTATCCAGTCTGTTACCTGAATGAGAACAAAGTTGGCCAACCAATACGTGGTGTTGGGCAAGAATAGACAAAAGTCTCACGGTCAGAAGGACAGCAGGCAAAGGGGTCTCTGAACACAGACAATGGAGCAATACCTGGCTGCTCAGTAAGTGCTGGAAACTTCAAAAGAAAACTCAGAGTCAGAAATGGGCAATGCACTGACAAGGNCACTCTGCAGTTCCTGCTATGGTTGTGTTACCAGACCATTGGCAGGCAAAATGTCTCACTTTTGAGAGCAGCATTTTACCTACCAGAATGAGACCCTGTGCTTTCACTCCCTATGCATCTCCCAGGAGTTGTAAAAATCACTAAATTATTGTCATGGATATTCTTATCAACTGCATATGGCTTTAAGAAGTGTTGTCACTTTCAAGTGACACATATGTAATGAGGCAACAGTATCTGATTCATATAAACATCAGAAGCAAATCTTGTTACTAATTGGGGGCGATTATCCCATTCATCAGCAGCAAAGGCAAGTAGAAAGATCCTCAACTGCTTCTCAAAGGTGATCTGAGAAACGTGATATTCTCCCATGTGTTACAACTTCTACTGTCATCTGCACAAATGAGTTTCAACAGGGAATAAAAAATGCTAAACAACACAGTCTGAAATAATTTTAAAGCTATTACTGACTTACTTTATTAGCAAGTCCATTGTTGAATTTTCAGCTAATTTCACCAAAACTTTTAGGCTTTGATTCAGTATACCATCAGTCTGGGAGCCTCTTGCAGCAGAAAAAGCTAAAACCTGAAGCAGCTTTTTGAACAAAGAATGTTGAGCTCGATTGTTATCGTGAGCATCCTGTGGAGCTACAGGCAGCCCTCCTTGTGTCCTGGTATCTTCTTTATTATCACAGTGATTGTCACACAATGCATTTTTGTCCATCTTGGAAAGCTGTTCATCTCCAGCAGCAGAACTTTTTTGCACTTCAGTAGATAGCAACGTGTGGACAACATCCCAGCTATAAAATGCCAAATAATAAAGAATACCCAGTGATATAACTGTAGTTTCTTCAAGAGACAACCTGAAGTCCTCCTTACTTGACACCGTATTTGTGTTGGTTCTGGAAGAAACAGCTGAATGGTTTCCACAAGAACCATTTACTGACTTGTCCGCCGATTGTACCGCCTGACAGTATGCACCAATATGGTGTTCTACCAAGGGCAAGAGATGCACGGCGCCTCGGATCCTGCAGTGTGTGAGGTGCAAGAACTCTCTCCGGCTTTCTGTTGNAAAGAGAGAGAACTTTATTCTTTTCCCACCTCGTCAAGTGTTTATGACAAAAATTAATTCTGTCACACAATAAGTAATTTCAGAAAAGAGTGCTATCCTGGGATGCATGATACAGGCTCAACTTCTTGCTTTACTTCAGACATCTTAAGCAGTACTAAAGAAACTAGCATCCCTAAACTTTACATATGCATCGGGGGTAATACTGTCCCACTTCATTCATAAGGAACTGGACAAAGACTATTTGTCATGCAGAGTACTGGAATCTCTAAACTCAGTATCACGAGTGCAGATAAATTAAACTTCAAACCTCATCAGAAGCCCTTTTTTTCTCATAACCTTTAATATAATAATCTATAAAGTAGGTTTAAAAATCCCCATGGGTATCAAAAGCACTGCGTGTAGACAGATACACCACAAGACAAAATACTCTTCAAACAGAAACTGACACACTGCACAAGAACACAAGTTTTCAGGTGACAAAGCAGGCTTCTTGCCTTTTTGGGGTTTTAACACCTTGGAGCAAGGCCCGTTTGTGTTACTTGTAGTCCTGCTAACTAACATTCAACTGGAAGTTCTCTGTGTTATCCAGTCTGTTACCTGAATGAGAACAAAGTTGGCCAACCAATACGTGGTGTTGGGCAAGAATAGACAAAAGTCTCACGGTCAGAAGGACAGCAGGCAAAGGGGTCTCTGAACACAGACAATGGAGCAATACCTGGCTGCTCAGTAAGTGCTGGAAACTTCAAAAGAAAACTCAGAGTCAGAAATGGGCAATGCACTGACAAGGTGGAAATACACTATTTCTTCTACACAGCATCGCAATTTGTGCCTTTTTAGCCATTCAGAACATACCTCATCTCAACTTCAGTGTCATAAGTAAAAACATAGCCAGTATGCTGAAAAACATATTATTTTCTGCAGACACTCTGCAGTTCCTGCTATGGTTGTGTTACCAGACCATTGGCAGGCAAAATGTCTCACTTTTGAGAGCAGCATTTTACCTACCAGAATGAGACCCTGTGCTTTCACTCCCTATGCATCTCCCAGGAGTTGTAAAAATCACTAAATTATTGTCATGGATATTCTTATCAACTGCATATGGCTTTAAGAAGTGTTGTCACTTTCAAGTGACACATATGTAATGAGGCAACAGTATCTGATTCATATAAACATCAGAAGCAAATCTTGTTACTAATTGGGGGCAATTATCCCATTCATGAGCAGCAAAGGCAAGTAGAAAGATCCTCAACTGCTTCTCAAAGGTGATCTGAGAAACGTGATATTCTCCCATGTGTTACAACTTCTACTGTCATCTGCACAAATGAGTTTCAACAGGGAATAAAAAATGCTAAACAACACAGTCTGAAATAATTTTAAAGCTATTACTGACTTACTTTATTAGCAAGTCCATTGTTGAATTTTCAGCTAATTTCACCAAAACTTTTAGGCTTTGATTCAGTATACCATCAGTCTGGGAGCCTCTTGCAGCAGAAAAAGCTAAAACCTGAAGCAGCTTTTTGAACAAAGAATGTTGAGCTCGATTGTTATCGTGAGCATCCTGTGGAGCTACAGGCAGCCCTCCTTGTGTCCTGGTATCTTCTTTATTATCACAGTGATTGTCACACAATGCATTTTTGTCCATCTTGGAAAGCTGTTCATCTCCAGCAGCAGAACTTTTTTGCACTTCAGTAGATAGCAACGTGTGGACAACATCCCAGCTATAAAATGCCAAATAATAAAGAATACCCAGTGATATAACTGTAGTTTCTTCAAGAGACAACCTGAAGTCCTCCTTACTTGACACCGTATTTGTGTTGGTTCTGGAAGAAACAGCTGAATGGTTTCCACAAGAACCATTTACTGACTTGTCCGCCGATTGTACCGCCTGACAGTATGCACCAATATGGTGTTCTACCAAGGGCAAGAGATGCACGGCGCCTCGGATCCTGCAGTGTGTGAGGTGCAAGAACTCTCTCCGGCTTTCTGTTGGGCTTCCTTCAGATAACCCTTCATCCATAGCAATCAAGTTCAAGCCTGTTATTGCAAGTTTTTGAGCTTCTTGCAAGGATACAAGAGGAGCAGTTTCTTCTTGAGTTGTCCTGCTGCTGGGTAGTTGTGTAGACTTCCTATCCGAATAAAATTAAAAGAAGGGAAACACTTCAAAAGAAAAGGCAGGGAACATGTTTGAAATTTGAGTTATGCATATTCTGAATCAAATAATGCAAAGGCTAGAGTAATAAGAGATATCTGTTCCCAAAATAAATTGGAAAAAAAAATCCTACTCCTTGATACCTGCATGGAAGAGCAATTTCAAAGCATTCCTAGGTCTTGTGAAAGTAGTCAGAGCTTACAGTTGAGTAACTTCAGCAGCTCACTATAAGCCATTGCCTGAAACTATGTTTCAAACATTGGCTCCTTGCTTTCATGCTTTTGGTAACCTGTCATATATTCTTCTCTTCCCCTGATGTTATTTGGTAGCTTCTGGGATGTGTCTGTACATTACTGATCCATATGTAGGGACCTTTAAAGGACTACAACAACAATAAAAAATTATTTTCTTGGCCAGATATGAGAGAGGGAGACTTCAGCTATTAACTACCCAAACTGCAGCTACAGAGGCCAAACACCACCTCTGCTGGCATGAACAGCAAGGGCAACGAGACATGAGCCTTGCTATGAACCCACAAAACACAAGAATTGCTAACATGTCAGAAAAGCAAAGGTATTTCAGGAGCTACGGTCTAATTCTTTAAAGTGACAAACTATTCCAATTTATATCCAATATTAATATTTAAAATGCTTTGCAGGCCACTATGCATAGATCTTGGAAAATAGCACATAATTTGTACATTACAAATTGAACACAGTTTAGACTTTGAAGATGTAAATCCTCCTGTTCATTTTATCACATTTTCAACATTTTCTTCCCACTTAACTCACCATCACGTTTATATGCTTCCCTCACTGCAATGCGAGTTTTATGTCCTTAAAGGGTTAACAACAGCAGATGCTCACAGTCACTCCCAGGTTTTACAAGACCTTTCTGTNTCAAAAGATTAGCCTTCTTTATAGTGCTCTCAACCTCAAAATAATTTTTTCATTGCAAATTTTTTTCTCTACAAGAGAATGATTTTCAGAAAAAATAATTTAAGATATGATTTAAATATTAATCAAAATATACTTAGAGATATTTCAATTACAATCTCATATTAGCAAAATATCTCGAGCCAAATGATTGCATATCCCAAATATCCTGATGACTTGCCCTCCATTTTCTAGTCCAGACATTAAAATAATGTGATGCAATTCTATTCTGAATTGGAAATAAAATAGTACCCTGAAGACTTCCTGGTGCTGACTGCTGTAAACATTGATTTTTTTTTTATTTTTAAATGAGGGTAAAAAACAATATGTACATTTTTCCTGGTTTTATATCAGTTTACAATAAATTAATACTGAAAGAGCCAGCCTTGTAACAAGATGCCTCTCGATCCACATCTTTCCATAAAGTAAAACCCAGGCAAACTTTTTTTCTTAAATAGAATAACAAGATAAGCATGTTGTTAGGATGTAAGATAATAATACAATCTGAAATGCTCTAGTGCCAAATCACAATATTCAAAGCAAAACGTGACCTGAGCTGTTCCTCAGAAACACTCACTGTGTCTGTACCAACAGCATCAAGTTACCTTGTGTGTGTCGTTTATGTACACAGTTGTAGGAACCGTTTTTTCCCACTGCTTCATGCTTCACAGATAAAACTTCAGGACGGGTTATCTTACTGTCTGAAACCAACAGTAATTATGATTCTAATACGAGAACTTCATTGCTTATACATCTGTACCTATCCTTCACACGTTCAGTTAGCCATAGCTGTTATGTAGGAAGTGAACAGACAGTAGATCAGGAAAAAACATTTGGCTTGTATAACTCGGATATGGCAAACAATAGTTAAGAGCCGTGATGCAAGTAGAATTGTTCCCCAAAATAAATTAGGAAAGTGAATAAAATTTCAGCTTTACACTGAATAAAATGTACACTTTTACAACAGAGTGTTCACTGGTATTGCTCTCAACTTT
>VZTO01019060.1:41908-55029 GCA_013400615.1 Syrrhaptes paradoxus
CTTCCCCTGATGTTATTTGGTAGCTTCTGGGATGTGTCTGTACATTACTGACCCATATGTAGGGACCTTTAAAGGACTACAACAACAATAAAAAATTATTTTCTTGGCCAGATATGAGAGAGGGAGACTTCAGCTATTAACTACCCAAACTGCAGCTACAGAGGCCAAACACCACCTCTGCTGGCATGAACAGCAAGGGCAACGAGACATGAGCCTTGCTATGAACCCACAAAACACAAGAATTGCTAACATGTCAGAAAAGCAAAGGTATTTCAGGAGCTACGGTCTAATTCTTTAAAGTGACAAACTATTCCAATTTATATCCAATATTAATATTTAAAATGCTTTGCAGGCCACTATGCATAGATCTTGGAAAATAGCACATAATTTGTACATTACAAATTGAACACAGTTTAGACTTTGAAGATGTAAATCCTCCTGTTCATTTTATCACATTTTCAACATTTTCTTCCCACTTAACTCACCATCACGTTTATATGCTTCCCTCACTGCAATGCGAGTTTTATGTCCTTAAAGGGTTAACAACAGCAGATGCTCACAGTCACTCCCAGGTTTTACAAGACCTTTCTGTGCCCTCCCCTAGTATACAATTAACCTAGTTTATCTCTTAGTGTTGTTCCCCTGTTTCGTATCTATGATAATCGAAGATTACTAATGAAAGATGCAGAATGACGTTACAAACGTTGCATTACATGGCCTAAGCAAATCAGCATTTAACCCAAGGAATGAGCGATCCTATGTAAGAAAGAACTTCCTAGTACAGAGAATGCAGCTATACTAAGAACATGCCAGATGATACAGTTTAACAAAAAACCATAAAACTTACGCATCCAAATAGCTAGGCTGCAACACAGCTCCATGTAGAGGCTCCGAGTTACTGCTAAGAAGATGGCAGAGTCCTAGCAACGACCCAGGGACAATGGGCTGCTTCATCAGTGCATTCAGTAAGATAGACCCTGAAAGGACACATAATTGTCTTTGGAGTAGCATTACCATCAACTGCAACAACATCAACAACAAATTAGTATTTCAANGAGGGTAAAAAACAATATGTACATTTTTCCTGGTTTTATATCAGTTTACAATAAATTAATACTGAAAGAGCCAGCCTTGTAACAAGATGCCTCTCGATCCACATCTTTCCATAAAGTAAAACCCAGGCAAACTTTTTTTCTTAAATAGAATAACAAGATAAGCATGTTGTTAGGATGTAAGATAATAATACAATCTGAAATGCTCTAGTGCCAAATCACAATATTCAAAGCAAAACGTGACCTGAGCTGTTCCTCAGAAACACTCACTGTGTCTGTACCAACAGCATCAAGTTACCTTGTGTGTGTCGTTTATGTACACAGTTGTAGGAACCGTTTTTTCCCACTGCTTCATGCTTCACAGATAAAACTTCAGGACGGGTTATCTTACTGTCTGAAACCAACAGTAATTATGATTCTAATACAAGAACTTCATTGCTTATACATCTGTACCTATCCTTCACACGTTCAGTTAGCCATAACTGTTATGTAGGAAGTGAACAGACAGTAGATCAGGAAAAAACATTGGGCTTGTATAAATCGGATATGGCAAACAATAGTTAAGAGCCGTGATGCAAGTAGAATTGTTCCCCAAAATAAATTAGGAAAGTGAATAAAATTTCAGCTTTACACTGAATAAAATGTACACTTTTACAACAGAGTGTTCACTGGTATTGCTCTCAACTTTTCTTTTAGAAAAAAACAATACCTCAAGTTGAATTCCTACTACTAGCAGGGATTTAGATGACATTAGTTAAAAATCAACATAAAATTCTAAAAAAAAAAAAGGTGAGAATTACTACCCTATATGTAAAAGAGGACGTGAGTATACTGTTTCAGTTGCTTCTTCCAATATGGCTAAATATGTACCCCTTAAAATAAAAAGGTCAGCTTTAATGCCAAAACCACAAGAATACAAAAAATGCATTACCTGACTAGCAGACCGATTCAAGAAACAGGCAAATTATTTCCTTACTGAAAGTGTTCAGTCACATAGTTCAAAAATCCTTATCTAATGCAGAATGTTCCTATGCAGCAAAAAATGTTGCAGGTTGTATATGGGTTTACCTTCTTTGATCAAAGTAGTCGGGGCAATCAAAGTTCCTGAAGAACACGATGGTCTAGTCACCATTTCAGCACTGAAGGAGTCTTTTGTGGGAAAGGATCTTTTTCCAGGCTGTGGAGAACATCCTTCTGATTTCACTTGTATTGCAAAATTCTTTTTAGGGCTAAAATAAAAACAAAACACTTAGATGAATCAATATTTCTTCTGTAATTATTTTATTAAACAATAAACAAGGATCTATTTCCATTGATGTTTTAAAGGTAATTCACTATAAACTCTGTGCATTTCTGTCAGAGATACAAGAAAGGCTCTTCTTCAGCAAACTCCACAGAGGTCAACAGACTTTTTTGGTTGTATTTTTTCAAGACAATGGAGCTAAGTGTTACATGAAGAAGGAAAACCTGTTTAATAGTTTAAGCCCACATGCTGTAAAAAGGAGCACAAATTAATTTTCCTAAACTCCTACCTTGGCATTAAAACTGTCTGAGTAACGTGTTTATTTCTTTCACAGTTCTGAAGTCGTGTTCTTAATTCATTCATTTCTGCATCTTTGAACTGCAGCTCTGACTGTAATGACAGTAACTGAAAGAGGAATTCAAAAGACAGTTTTGCTGTTACCAAATAATTCAGTGGTGTTACAACTGCAGCGCAACCAGAATTACCATCCGATTTCAAGATTACCATCTACTTACTGTGAACTCTGCATAAGACCTCCCTTGTTAGGTATGCTAGTCCAATTAATACTTAGAACCACGTGGAAAAAGTTTAGGCAAGAAGCACATGGCTTGTTAAGACAAACCAAGTGCCACGCAGAGCATGACTACCCTGAGGCTGTTCACAGCAGAGTAAATGGGACAAAAGTAGCCACTGTCCTCTTCAAGGCTTTCAGAGAGAGGACTGCAACAGCAATCTCATCAGCATCATAAAGCTGACACTTTTTTCCATTTTAAAATACATTCCAATTTTAATGTTGCTTTTTTTTTAAGCAGTCCCCACAACAAGTAAACAAAAACGTCTGACACTTTTTTATTATGGCACAAGAAAACCCTCAGCAAGTTCTTACAATGCTTTCTCCTAGATAAGAAAATAAAAGTGTTCGTACTTCGGAAATTTCACACATATGTTCCTCCTTTGACTAGACAGTCTGTGAATTAAGTCATAAAATCAGCTTCTGCACACGATGCACAGGTAACTGACATAGTTACAAACCTTTTTGGAGAACTCTTTTTCTTTTTCACTTAAGGCCTGAGATTTTTGCTGTTCCAATAGGAGGTATGATCTTTTCTGCTCCTCCATAGCATACTCCATCTGCTGCATCGAGTCACGCAAAATTTTAATTTCTCCATTTTTAGTAAGAATTTCATCCTGCATTTCTTTCAGCTGCAAACAGATGAATTCCATCAAAGGATGTATATAACCAAAAGTATGTATTTATATTGTTATGTGGTTGAAAATTAGATATATTTATACTTTCTAGGGAGAAAAATGCTTCTGTAACCCAGTTCAGAAATTCTGCAATGTTGCTTCTGATCTTTTCCTGATTAAAACAGGCTCAGCTACTATTTTCTCTAACAGAATTATAAAATGACAAAGGCATGTCACTATATACCATCCTGGTATCTGTCAGAGACCATTCTTCTCTGTGATTATGTTCTTTCTTTGGAAAGTATTCTAGTCACGCATCAATAATTTATTCATTACTTGGATGCTAATAACAATAACTTAATTATAATATCTCATCTGGCATTGCAGCCCACAAGCACACTGCCCTAAGACAAGCTACCACCCCCAGACAGGATCTTCACAAACACGCTCTGAACAGCCATCACCACTCAGAAGCAAGACTTTCGAGAGAACAGAATGAGTTGTTCAGAAAAGCATGGAGAAAAAAAGCAGAAAGCCACCTCTAGACCACTACATAAAATAATGTTTTACCCCCATGTTGAACATGGTGTACAGGGAGGAGCTTTCCCAGTAAAGAAGGATATAGAACGGGAAAAGATTCAGAGAACAGAGGTAAGGGTGATGAGAGAAGGGTAAGTAGGGTCAGACCCTCCCATCTGGGAGAAAGCACAACTGTAAGGGAACAAAGGTCTGTCAAGGTGTGAGTGCTCTGCACAAGTTATTCGTCACTTACTGCCTCTCACAACAGCCAAGACTCATCCACTATGTGCAAAGTTAAAAATAAAATCAAAGAAGAAATTTCCTGACACAATATGGTGTTAAGCTGCAGACTTCTTTCACACTAAAAGGTATCCAATACCAAACACACAAGTGTTAAAAAAAATACACTACAGAATATCAAATAGACGTATAATATTTCTGGATCAGGAAGTACCTGCATGAAACTTTACCAGAAGCTAAAAGGTAAATTTATTTCTGGTAAAATATCATCATAAACTTGCTCACGTCTTCTATTCTTCCTAAGCTGTCAGCCAAAGGAAGGATGGACTTGGTGTGGGCATTTGTACCTTCTTACTTTCCCACATCTATTTCTTCTCTATAGTATCCTTCCATAAGGGATCATCAGAAGGTAAAGTAACATAACACAACTTAAGTCACTTTACTTTCTCAAATCTTTGCACAAAAGCATTGTGGCGAACTACCTGACAGGACAGAGGAGAATGGAGTTGAGAGGAAACAAGTAAATTGACAAATTAGCATTTTCTGATCTGAAATGACCAAGGATACACCAATAAAATATCACTCTTACTCTTAATATTACTAGAGCTGTTTCTAGTATGATGCTTTCAATAGATCCATGGGTTTCAAAGATTACTCATCAACTTGATTAGAATTAAATACTTGGAACCGAACTTATCCCACCTTTCAGTAAGCCCTATCAAAAAAAGTGATATTTAGAGGGGAGGGGAAGATACTACTAACCTTCTGCTTAATTTCTTCATGCTGTGTTTGCAGTACTTCAAACTGGAATGCATCTCTCATCAGACTGTCTTCTGTACTGCTTTCTGTTGCAGAAAAAAAGACAAGATCTGTTCTGAAGCATGGGTGATGTATGTACTTCACTGACGACTTAACATCAAGATTTTGCTATTTGCTGTTACATGCATCTGGATATCTTAATGTTTATACTGTCACTAGAAACAGGTAAATTGCAAACACCTAATCACCACAGTCACTTTGTTAGAGCTTGTGCATTAATCCTTAAAACAAAAACCCTCCCCCAGTATCTTAACAGTAAGACAACCCACAGTAAGTGCAAACATTTCCTCCAAGATAATTTTAGTTAATGCACCCTGTGCAAATAAGGGTTAACTGAAAAGTTTTTGACCTGCAGAGACTGCAATTGTTAACCTTGCTAACCCATACAGCCCTCTGTACTTAGGAACAAACCCTGGCATCCCGTATGCTTTTACAAGTAAATCTGAAAATCAACTGCTAATATCATAGAATCACAGGACGGTTTGGGTTGGAAGGGACCTTAGAGACCATCCAGTCCCACCCCCTGCCATGGGCAGGGACACCTCCCACTAGCCCAGGTTGCTCAAAGCCTCATCCAGCCTGGCCTTGAACCCCTCCAGGGATGGGGCATCCACAGCTTCTCTGGGCAACCTGGGTCACTGCCTCACCACCCCCACAGGGAAAAATATCTCATCTCAATCTGCCCTCTTTCAGTTTAAATCCATTACCCCTCGTCCTGTCGCTACAGGCCCCTGTAAAAAGCCCACCCCCCATACTATGCATTTACTGGTGAAAGTTAACGGTTAGGAAAACAGAAAATCCAGTGGCCACCGTGCATGATATCGTGACAGCGCAGGGTGGCTTCAGCAGCCCGAGTGACAGCGACAACCATATCCCCCCTGTCCCCAGCCCGGTCTACCCAGGCAGCCCCCCCCCCAGATCGACCTTTCCGCCTCCCCGCCGCGGCGGGGGCGCAGCTCCGGGCCAGTGCCGCTGCCGGGGGCCGCTGGGCGCCGCCGGGGCCCCACGCGGGTCTGGGGAGAGCGGCCCGCGCCACGGCAGCGGCCTCCTGCGACAGCGCCTGCGAGGCCAGGATGTCGATCTCCTCCAGGTCGTCCGCCGTGAAGTCGTCACTGTCCCCGAAGGGGTCTCCCGGCCCCTCGCTGAGCCCCGCCGCCCCCGCGCTCTTGGGCCGCTTGTGTGGCGGGAAGCCGTTCTCCAGGGCCCCGCCGCCGCCCGCCGCAGCCGGAGGGGCGGCCCCGGCCCAGCCCGCCCCGCACAGCGCCGCGCCGCTCCGCTTCCGCGGNCGCGCCGCCGGCCCAGCCGGCCACGCCCCCCCCGCACACCCCGCCTCGCGGCCCACCAATCACCGACGGGCAGGATTTCCCTCGGACCAATGGGGCAGCCGCCAGACCTATCGCGGCCCCCGAGGGTCAAACCCAGTGCCGGTGCGCAGCAGCTGGCTGTAAGCGTCCCCGTGATTGGCCATTGGCACCCGCCATGCGAGCGCCTCGCTGATTGGGTAGGCAGTGGGCGGGCCGGCGGGAGCGGGAAGGCCGGTTCTGTCACCGCGGGAGGGCCGGGCCGTGGCGGCAGGTCGCTAGCAGGGGACGGCACAGCACGGAGTGGGGAGGGGCTGGCCTCCTTACGTAATGCCAGGCGCTAGGCCATGGTGGCCACGGTGCAGTGGCGCTTGGGCGGGCGCGGTCGCACGAGGTGCCTGGGCTTCGTGTGGCATCCCAGGTGCAGGCCGCAGCGGGGCCGCTGGGCTGGGCCAGGCCAGGCCGATGACGTCATGAGCAGCACTTGGTGATGTCATGCCGCACAGACCCTGCAGGGCAAGGTTGGTGGGCTCCTGGGAGCCAGACCACATTGGCTTATCCTATGGCCTGCCCGTGCTGGTGCCCTGAGCTTTCCTGTGGTGCCAGGCCGTGTGCTGGGAGGGGGCAGTGACCCGTCCTGCTGGTGTGGTGGCACTGCCAGCTGTCAGACAGGGCCACCGCTGTGGCCTTCATCTCTCTTGGAGACTTATGGACTCTTGCCTCTCTGGCACAGGCTCCTGGAGAAACCGTACAGACACTTGGACAAGTATGGGTCCTGGCAGTGGTCCTAGCAGGCTGTTTGTATTAGTTCTTTCTTTGTCAGGACATCCTGTGGTACCTGCAGAGGAATGTGAGACTACAAATGTGCTGTGGTGGTTTCTCTTGTACCCCAGGGGAATATGAGACATGAGATTGTAAGGAAAATAAATTATTTTTAATTAACCAACTCATAATGCTTGTGAAGACTGGAAAGCACTCTGATTTTCTTTTGCAGACTCATAGAGGTGTTATGTCCTCAAAGTTTGTCCTTTTTTGTTTTTTTTTATTAAATTGCATTGATTGGTCCAATAGAAGACCAGTACTAACCTTATACTTGAGTCTAAAGAACAGCCCATTACCAAAAAAAATCCACTTTGCCCTATTTGCCCTCATTAGTATTGCTGCAAAGGCAGTAATCAGAGTAACTTTTCACTTACTCTGCTAAATCATTGGCAACCATGTTGTTTACTGGTTAAATGTTTAGTTGCTTTAGCAAAGAAAATGGGATTATAAACGGGTAAGAGATAATGGTGCTAGGAAAGTGCAATGTTTGCAAAAATTCTGTACTGAAAGCCTGCTATTAATTTACTGGCATTAACTTTTTTTTTGGACCATATCTTAGTCTGTTTTTAAAAACCTGTATGAAGTGTATTGAAAAATAGACTTTGCAGCTGATATAAAATCTATATAACTTAAGTGGGTGTGAGGTCACAGCTGTGTTAATAAACTGTTTAGATTAGACAATAGTCTTGCAGCATATTTTAAAAAAAAGGTTAATAACAATTTTCAGCACTATAAATCAGTTTGCATATCGCTTGGCAGTCTTTAGGTGAAAAACACTGTACTGTTAGTATGTCATGATTTCCAGTTCTGTCGGAGAATTATGATTTCTCTTGTTCATTTCTCTATTTCCCTCCATGTAGAGCAAACTGAAAGTATTGCTAGATTGTAATTTGCTTTGTCTGTGCTGTTCTGGCGTAAGCAGCAGCAGCAGGCTGAGATCAGTCTGCAGGGCCAAAAGCAAGCCCTTAGGGTCAGTGTTCTCAGCTGTGCTGTTTCATCCCAGCTTCTCTGCGAAGGTGACAACAGGTGACCCCTGTGAAGGTAAGCAGGCAGGACAGCTGCAGCTAGTCAGCCCCAGTAAAAGGGGCAATCTCGGAGGGGACAGCACTTGTTTTACTTTAGTTCTGAGGTCCTGGCTTAAGGTTTTCTTTTTGTTTCTCTAAGAAAGTTGTGTTTTATTAATTAGTATACCAAATTGGAGAAGTTATGGAGGGATTTTATGTTTAAATCATTGAAAGTACTATTATTTGTGTTCAGAATTTTTTTTTCTCCCTGTAGTAGGAATGGTAATGTAATGCTTGTCTTTGTAGTCTAGTGATAAAGAAAAGGTAGCTCTTGCTTCTAAGAATGGTTTTATTTTATTATGTTTAGAGATGCTTCTACTTAATGGAGTAAAAACAAAACTGCTTGTTTTGTGTAAAATATTCTCTTGCAGGTCCTAGTGCTCTGAGCCATCTATGTTTATAGAGACAAATACTGAGAGCTTAGTTTAAGTAATCTAAAAGGAGCTTGATTTAGACTTTACTTGGTCTTAATGCTGGGTTTTTTTTTTGGATAAATGAACAGGCTTGTGCTATTATTATTATTACTGTTTTTTTCATTATTGCTACTTTTATTTTTAAATAATAATATGCTGTATAAGTGGTATACCTTCAGTTTTACTTTCTCTTTTTCCTGTAGCTGAAGTTGAGGAAAAATGGAATGATAGAGTACTTGTGCAAACTTTATTTTTAACAAGATAAACCAGTGCTATAACATTAACTTTTTACTCTTGCTTGCTTACAAAGCTTTTCTATTCTGATCTGTACTGAAGTTTCTCACAAGTAAGTCAAAACTGGATCCCCTCATATCTGTCCTGGCTTTAGTAGAACCTTGTCTCACTGACAGTAAAATCAGACTGTATATCATTGGGAATTTGTGTGGATATTCATACGGGCATGTGCACCCTGGAAGGGGGAAGCTCTTTGTTAAACTTCATGCTTAATTATGTTAACTTACATTTGGATTTGTACTGTTAGTGCTGTACTGTTATGTTTATTCTGAATACTAGTAAGAATTTCATAACATAAATGCAAGCATTGTTTCTTTGACCGTTGTTTAGTGACTCTGGAAATGGACAGCTGCCTTCCTGCATTTGTGACAGTGCTGTCAGGGTGCTAGAGGCTTTGAAGTCATGCAGTGTAGATATGGTAGGGAAAGTCTTATTTCACAAACGAAAGAGAAGGGGTGTGAGTGAGATGGGGAAGTAATTGAGGTAAGTACCTGACAATGTGCAGAATAAACCTAGAGCATGTCTTAATGGTACAATTTTGTTGTGTGGGAACAGACCAAGTGTCTAGACCAAGTAATAAATAATGCAGGTTTACTCTTTTTATTATTATTTTATTGCCATTGTGTAACTTAAGTAGCAAATTATGATTGTGTCTGCTCAATTGCATGGTGATAGAGTCCATGTGTACCTGATTAGCTTAACTAATGAAGATTCCAAGGCTGAAAACTTGGGTTTGTGTTCTGATTCTCAAAATGCTGAGTAAAATGGGAGTGGAGTAATTGGATGACTGGTGTGTCCAGGTACCAGCAAAGATGAATTTTTTTTGGCTTGATTTCTAAAGTCTGAGATACTGAAATGTAAACTAGATTTCAGTGGAGATTTGTTCTAATAAAATAGCATCTTGATCCAGACCTAAGACTTGATTAGAAGAGGAGGTAGCCTAGAGCTAACAGCTGTGAGTGAGAGGAAAAGGAAGCACAGGAATCTGCTGTCTTTTCTTGAAGAGGAGGGGAAAGAAGAGTTTTTTTTCCTTGTTTGATAAAAATTGCTTTAATTAGGCTATAAAATGGCATACAGGTTTATATTCTAGCTAAGCCATGAAGTGAGACTGTCAAACCAGGTGACAGCAAATGTCTATAGTTTTGTCCTTTGAGGTTGTTGGCCCTTCTTGGTCCTGTTGCTTCCTATTAGAGGAAAGGGAGGGCAAGAAGTCTTAATCATCTTAATTGAGTAACCTTGAGTAAGGAGGAACTATGTGAGTTCTGTTTTTGTTGTTGGACAAATACCTTTGTCCAAATTGGAGAGGAACACGCTTTCTTGAAGTAGATTTTCTACAAACATAATGAGTCTAAAGTTTTAACTGTAAACGTAATGACACTTTTATTTGAATGTTTCAACATATCAGATAGCAGCATCTAGCAAAAATAAACTGTTGGGAGTGAACTGTACTTCACTAATATCTACATGAACAAACTGTCTGTCCTGCTATTGTGGGTAGCTGGGCATTCCCCTGGGAACTCTTCCTGAGCGGGATGTTTGGCTCTGTGATGAGCTCTTCTGTACCCTGGTAATTACAGCCTTGATGACTTCTGACTCTTAGATTGAAGGGACAGAGGGGAAAGTTTCTGTAAATTCCAAACCTCTGTTAAACTGGTTGCTAGTAACAGCTAAAACACTAGCCAGACCAAGTTTTTCTCTTCATACTTCTAGTGATGAATGGATGTTATATGGTAAACTCTGAAGAGCAGTAAAAGTGGATCTAATTTTTAAAGGTCTGCAGATAAGGCTGTTTTTCTCCCTTTGACTCCCTGGGTATGGTTTTTGCAGCTGGTGAACTGGGGGTGGTGTCAGGTTCTCAAAGATGACAGGCAAGAAAGTGGAAAGGATTAAAATGTTCAGTTGAAGAGTTGAATTAAAATGTTCAGTTGGGGAAACAAGGTGTTACTTAGTTTCCTCAAATATGAGAGTGCCTCTGGTGCTCCCTGGCATATGGTGGGCCTCAGAGAAGATTAAAGGAGTGGTTAAGCTCTCTTTTAACAAAGGAGAATATCAAGTCTTGGAACCTATCCAACAGTGTCAAGAAATCAACTTTTTTTTTTTTTTTTTTTATTTATTTTTAAGATATAAAAACATTGAAGGGAGAAGATATATGTAAATAAGACCAGGAGGGAAAAAATGGTTGGGGCATGTTGGGACTGTTTGAGAGAAGACTGCTTTTTGAGAAGTATGTTTAGTTACAACTGCAGGTGGTCCTGGTGATGAAGTCCTGACCTTAGTCACTGTTCTTGGAAAAAGTAATTGGAATTGCTTGTGGACAGAACTTCAAGGCTGACAGAAGTTTTAGTCTTTGAACCAGAGAGAACACTTTTGGTAAACTTGGGGGATCTCGGCTACACATAATGCAGCCACTTTTTAAAAGCTTTTAAAATAGCTGAAGGTTATTGTTGCTCTTACTGCAATGAGGGTTGGAAGATCACAGCTGATTCAGCATCCACAGCACTGGAACTGTTGTGAAACTCAGCTGACATGTGGCAGTTGTGTGGAGGAAGCGTGTGCGTTGGGTTTTGGACAGAATTATTGGTTTGGAGCTCTTGGGCAAACTGACTTGCCAGGACAACTCTTGTCATGACAAAACTTTTGCCATAAAGAGATGAATAGTAGTTATTGCTCAGACGCGGAGGCTCAGTGGTGATGATGCTAACGAGTCATCGGCAGAGTTCCTTGTCTCAAGCCATGTACTTTATTCATCAGAGCAATGCAAAGATCGTACCAACAGAAAAGCATTCAACCAAATGTTTCCCCAGCTCTAACCTTTATGCCCCACAAAAACACTTCTTGGAGTCCAGCTGTTTGTGTTCCTCTTACATCTGCAGTGTGACCTGCCTGCAGGGCCAGCTCAGAAGCTTGATACTTGGTGTGATGTGCATATGGCTCTTTATATGTTCAAATAAGCGTTTGGCTTCTATTTATTTCTAACAACATGAATCTTTCCAGGCTGGTATCACACTTAAAATATGCAATAGAGTGTTCTGAATACAGGCCACGGATGTGTCCTTTCACTGCAACACATCTGACAGCTGTGTAGTTAATGCATTAAACAGAACTCGGTTTACGTAACTCTCACGTGTATTTTCAAGTGTGCCAAACTCCAATTCACTTGCAGGTTAACAAGTTTTTAAAAGAAAACTGATGCTTTTGGAACCACCTGTTTTCTTGAAAGTAACCTAAAGGTTCTTGCGTCGCTCTTGCTGAAAACTTTTTGTGCTTCGTTAGGTAAGGCGGGGGGATATCTTCTTGCCTGTCTGCCGCGTAACAGCATCCTGGCCTTGGAGCTGTATGCCTGAAGAGAGGGTGAGATGTTTCTAGATTTTGTTCACGTGGGGCCTTGAGAAAGGAAGGTGAAGAGGGGCACACGGCAAGGTAACTGTCGTGTCTCCTGGGAATATCGTGAGTGGTGGGGGGGATGTCTGACAGGGCTCAGGATCGTGATGAAATAACTGCCGCCAGCCAGGGCGGAACCTGGTGCTGCGGCCAGGCGGGCGCAGGAAGCGAGAGGAGGGCGATGCGGTCAGAATTGCCGAACGCGAACCGTAACGTCACCTGTTCTGTCTGGTGGCCGGTAATGGGGAACGGAAGAGGCGGCGGCGGGACTGGCGGGGAGCGGTCGGGATTCAGCGTGCGCGCAGCGGCTGAGCACACGCAGGCGTGAGGCGGGGCGCGGGGCAGAACCGGCCGTGGCACGGGTGCTGCGGTGCCTCCTCCGGCCCGGCCGTCCTGTCGCTCGGGTCCGTGCGGCTGCCCGTGCCGCCGCGCCTGGAGGGGAGGCAGCGAAGCGCCCACCGCCCCCGCCTCGCCGCTTCCTCCCGCTGGCGGGGCGTGTCTGTCCCGCCCCCTCGCGCTCCGGCCAATCGGCGGGCAGGTCCAGCCCTTCCGCCAACAAAACAAACACGGCCCGGCCCGTGCGGCGGACCAATTGCAGCGCGCAGTCACGGGGGACATTCCGCCCCCCGCGCGTTGTAGCCAATGGGGCCTTCTGCCTGCCCGGCTACGCGGGGGACCGGGGCGGGGCGCCGCCGTGTGATGCGGCTGTTGCGCATCGCCGCCATTGGCCGGAGGCGCGGGGGCCGGGGCGGGCGCGGCGGAGCTGGCAGCGGGCCGGGGCGGCG
>VZTO01019060.1:64694-152620 GCA_013400615.1 Syrrhaptes paradoxus
ATATTTAGTTTTATCTCTAATTGATTTTTTTTTATTTTTTTTGTCATTCTTCAGAGTTTTTTTTTTTTTTCAGTGACTCAGTGTTACCTGTTTTAAGTAAGAGAAAGTTGTCCTACTGGCTTCTGTAGTTGTCAGTAGAATTACTCCCCTGTTTGAGCCTTTTGGCTCAGGCCTAGATGAACATTTCAGGCACTTGCACTGTTTAACTGAGCCCTGTGTGTTAGCTTCATGGAGCTCCTTTTAGTTTCTGAAGTATCAAATGAAGACTTAATTGTAGCTGAAACTTTATCTCTTCTGCCTGTCAGTCACTTCACCAGAAAATAAAATAATTTGTTTGTCTGTGTCAGGAGTGTCCCACCTGTATGTGTGAGCTACATGTCTTGATGGTATATTTAAGGAAAGCTGTGTGTGTATTTTAGGAAATAAACAGATATTTGCCTTTTTTTCCACAAGCCTTTAATATTGATTCTTAGAATGTGTTCTAAAACACTGAACACTCCATGGAATGGAAACTGAAATAAGAGCCTGGGAACCAAAGTTTGTTGAAGTTAAAGGGCTGCTTTTGAGCTGTGATCCAGAGCAGGCTGGGTATCTATCCCAGTTTACGCGACTACGAATCAGAAGGAAAACACATACAAGACAACTTCTTGTTGCCCTCTCCTCCTCTCTTCTTACCTTTCAGTGGTTTCTCTGTCCTTCAAATAATGTTTTCTCATTAAATTTCTAAACCTTTGCATCGACATGAAATGAAAGGAGATTAATTCTTGTTTATTGGCAGATGCTGTGTCTTGGCAATGAATGTAAGAACTGGAATAGTAACCAGCACTGGATTAAAAGGGGAAGCCTTTATGAGGCATTTTTTCCAGCCTATTATAGCTCTCTTGTTTTTGTACTAGATTGGCGAGTGGAACACTATACCACAATGTACCTTTTGTATTCTGTTCTTAGTGGCAATAGTATTTTAAATTATCTAGAAGTTACTTTGCAAAGAGAACGATCTGTTCTGTTACCACGTCACAAGGATCTATAGGTGAGAATATTGAAATCTGGTATCAGCTTTGGTAACGAAGTGTGGGGGGGGAGTGGGGGCAAACAGTTCTGCTTTTGAAAAAAGTTACCTGTGAACATGTTCCTCATATCAGACAGAATCCTAAAAAGCCATATATGATTTTTTTCTCTACCTTTGCTAAAATGTTTTAGAATACTTGCATTTTTTTTTACAGCAGTTGTTTCCTTTGGAGATTACTTCAATATTTCTGAAGATTAGGTTTTCTGGGGGTAGCAGTGCTGGGTTATTGTTCTAGTAACACATCTCCTGGTACGGTTCATTGCCTATCAACGGATTATTTAACATGTTGCTGTGAGGAACTGCGTATTATTTCCACTGCTTCAGATACCTAACTAAATGCATTAAAGCTGGAATTCCATTTTCAGCAACAGCATCTAAGCTTTATGCCTATATCTACAGCTAGTTTTATTCTTACTTAAAGCTTCCAGTGAAATAAAATATATCCTTTGGTCTTTTTCCTAGTAAGTCTTTGCATTTGTAATAGTTGTCTCCTGTTTCATGCTTAGTTTCTAATTTTTAACCTTTTTTCCACAAGTATACGTGGAAGTTTTCAATTGGCATTTGATTATCTTTTTGTTTGAAATTAATCTAATTTATCTTATCTCTCCTTCTATCCTCCCGACTTTCTGAGTGCAGTTTTTGTATCTGAATTCATGTGGTTGTAATCACACTCTTTTCTGGGTTTTACAGTATTCTGCTTTCCTAGATGTGTCACATCAGTGACGGGTGTCACCTTGTCCCACCAACATTTTTCAGTAACTGTTGAATGTTTTCGGTATTTCGGAAGAATGGGAGGCCTGTCACCTAGAGCAATAGTGTTCGTTATATAGAGCATGTAAAGGGTTGCCTGTTACAGGCACTGTTCCTGTGATGTGACAAACATTTCACTGCGCTGCAGAAAAATGGAGGAACTGAAAAACTCGTATGCAAAATCGAAAGGTAGTTGCCCCTTTTACAGGAAGACAAAGCTGAACTTTTTAATGTTTAACAGTCTTGGGGGAAATTTTTTTATACTTTAATGCTTTATTTATGGAGCTATTGTTTCCGTCTTATCAGTAACACTTCTTTTACTTTAGACATCATGTTTGGAATGATTGCTTTAGGAAATTGGTGGCAGAAGAATGGTTACTTTTGGTAAAGGTAGATTTTTGGTAAAGGTGAATATTTGTTAGAACCGAAGATTCTAGTTCTTCATTTCTGCTAGAGTTAAAATATCTGTGAAATCAAATGGGTATTTTAAGTTGGCAGTAATGTAAAGGAGTGGGCCTGAAAGGACAGGATAGCAAGAAAGGACAGTTAACCATGCATCATGGTCTAAAAAAGCAGTGTGAAGCTTGTGAAAGCTTGCTGTCATTTCACTGTGCTCCTAGTATGTACATGGACATACCTATCTTTTGGAGACCTTGTGAATATCCTCAACATCTTGTAAAGTTTATCTAGGTACACAGAGAACAAAAAATAACAAAGCAACACTATACTGTCCTTCTAGAGTACTGTATAGCAAGAATACTCCAGCAGAAAGGGAAATAGATCTCACTAACTACAGCATCTTTGGTTATGAAACAAAGCATCACTTCTAAAATCCACTCTCAGTAGGAGAAATTTCCTGATGAATCAATCTATATATGGTTTTGTTTTTTTTTCAGTTAGCTCTTTCCTCTGTCATTGTGTTCCAGCAATTTCTTGTTCTGTGAAGTGATAATGCGTAAGCAGAATTACTCGGCATTCAACTGGAACATGGTATCATCAATCTTGCAAAGCATCCCCTGAAGCAAGAGCCAAATGTGCCAAATTGATGGCTGTAGGCAGATGGGGGGTAGGAGATAGAGGTGATGGGGAATGAAAGTGATCAGGAAATTCAGACTTCTCAAAACTCAGGTCCTTGAGAAATGTTCATGGACTGGAAGGAATACATTTGGGGAAGGCTAAAAGCTGAGAGGGTAAGATCCATATGTTTGTCCTTTGACCGTAAATTGTTCTTTGTACAAGAATCTTCTAATAAGTAATTTTTACACCTCTCAGGGATTCTGAGTGGTCCAAGAAGGTTACATACGTGTATCTTGTATAGCTATACGGAGTACACACAAGTAATGGTTAGACTGTGTTCCTCTTGTGAATAATTGCTGTGAACAACTTTTGATGAGCCAGATTTTGGCAGGTGATGTAGGTTATTGAACGCTGAAATGGCGTTTTTCCCTTTGGGTCAATGTGGATGCAGTCTCCTGAGCAGTCTCCTTCACACAATTGTGTTTAATAGCATCATGCTCTTGATAAAGAATTAGTCATGGTATGATTTTCACATCATAATAAATTGCATTCTAGGACTAATCTCTGAAATGCAATTTGCATGCAAAAATAACAGTTCAGGCTTATGGCCTTTGATATTCTGCATGTTTCTTGTTTTATTTGCTTCTGCTTTCCTTTCTTCCACTTCTTAAGTGCATCTTTATAACTGCCATCTGTATGCTCATTCCTATCTTAAGTTTTTCCTTTTGTTTGTTTCCATCTACTTTTAACCTCTTTCCCGTGCATCTAAGGTCTCCCATCTGAGCACAGACATTGAAACCGTGGCCTGACTGCCAGAAGTGTTAAGTGAATGCAGAACCTTCTGATCTGAATGGGAACTGGAACGGATCAGCCCTTCGAAAATGAATTAGATCAGTCTTGGCTAAAGGCAGTATGGAATTGTGAAGCCAAGATGATTTAAGTAACCTCAGTGACCCATGTTCTTTAAAATAATTTCTGCAATCAAGATATTGGAATAATGACAGAGTCATTATAGCTTTAACTTCATCAAAATCAATTTATTTGTTTGGAAATATATATGATAACTTTAGAGCAGTACCCTGAGGGAACATGAGGCTAACAGACCACCCAGGGATATGGAAAACACTTATGAGTAGGATCCCTTGGCAAGTAAGGAAACCTGTGTGTAAGACACACAACAGCAATAAAGGTAATGACCGGTTGTTTGGAGAGGTAGACGAGGACAGTGTGTGGGAGGGATGGACATGCTGGCTTTGGTTGTAGGTACACTTGTGCCCTGGCCTCATACCTCGCGTTGGTGACTGAACTCCCTGACCTTGGGCTGCCTCGTCACTGCAGATGGCCTGGCATCTTTAATGAGATAAACCAGCATATTTTTCAATAATCTTTTTTCAGACGTTTTTAAAATTAACTTTTTAAACAAACAAACAAAAAACCCCCAGTGAAAATCTCCATCAAGCGCTTCTGTTTGAAACAAACAGTCCCATGGAATAGCTGCTCAGGAACACTATGAAGTTACAGTAAAATTGCAAGAAACTTAAAATTAAATAATGGGGAGTTTGAGCAATCTCTTTAGACGTCTGTCTATGTTAACGAACAGGAGATGGAAAGTAGATTCAGAGCTTTTCCTTTTAATGAATTATCTGGGGTTTCCAGTCATCTGAGGAGCGTGTGCAAATGTTTTTGCTGATGCCATGCATAGAGCAGCCACAAAAAAACCCCAAAACCCAATCCTGTAGAATTTACTGCATGAGGTACCAGAGATTTAAGTGGAGAGGGGAAAAAAAAAAAAAAAAGCAAGTATTAAACTATGCATAGACACCTGCTAGTATCTCCTCAAACCAGCAGATGAGGCTGTTTCCCATTACATCTATTCACAACACTGTAAACCCCTGGAAACGTCTAACTGTGGGACAGACTAATTGGGTTCTTGCAGAAGAGCAATTCAGGTTTTTATTTTCATCATCAGTGCAAAAAGTAAAAAGTACATTCAAAGTAAAGTAGATCAAGCAATTATGTGAACGGCATTTAGCTTGCTTTTTGCAGTGCAAAGTGAGAACATGGGTAAATCTCAAAACTACTGCTTACAAGGTAGGTATACGCAAAATGGGCTGGTTTCCCATCTCTTTCTGTCTCTCTTGCTCTGTCTGATATTGATAGATTTGCTTAGTAAAACATACAGGTCCCAGAGCCTCATGAACCAAATCATATTAACCCCCCCCAAACCACAAAAAAACAACAAACCGAACAAAACCCACAAGCAAAAAAACCCCAAACATTTGTGTCCATTGCTTTTCCTGCTATTGTCAGATTATCTCCTCTTTCCAGATACTTATTTCTAGCTGGGGGACAAACACTATCATTTAAACAGTTTTTGCTCTGTCTGCTCTCTTTGTTCTGTGTTGGGTAGCAGGATTGCTCTAATGGATTTTACAAACACGTTTTTAGTAACTGAAAGTGTATCTTTTGTCATTGATCTTTAATTGTAATTAAATGTCTGTTTCCATCTCTGATTTTGTAAAAGCCTCAGTATGATAGATTATAAATATGTTCAAAACCAGCCATCAAGTAGAACATCAAAATATATTTTTTGAATTCATACATTCATGGCACAGGGACTTGTACCTTTCAAAGTGTCAGGGCTTGCCTGAGAAGGGGCTTCACTGCTCTCTGGACCCGATTCTGTTATAAGAAGTGTAGAATTTTATCTAGAATTTATGCTCGCTCATTTATGTTTGCCATCTTAAATTTAATTCTTCAAAAAGCTTGACTTGAGAGATCTAGAACATCTCCATATATTTCTATGTATTTACTTTCCTGTAACTGTTAGGAATAGTTCTTTTTCCAAGCAACCTGTTTTTTTGTTTGGGTTTTTTTTTTCTTCCTAAAAATCTATTGGAAAAGTGTGAGATGTGTACTTGTTACGCATGTTTGTGCTTTTGCTCCATGTGAGATACTTTCGTAAAGATTTTTATTGCAATGGATATTGGTTTACACTCAGTTTTGCCAAACATTCATCTAGGAAGATCTCATAATCACTTGTTAAATCTCCACTCCATTCCACCTTAATCGAGAGAATTGTAGATTGTCACCTTTGAAATAGCTGTTTTAAATCAATAAAGCTTAGTTTAGTGGCATGGCTTATCACCGATACTCTGATAACGCGGATCATTTCAATTCTAGTGTGGGTTGATCTAGCAGTAATCTGTTTATTTTTTTTTTCTAGGGGAGAGAAGAAAAATCACAACCCCAAAACTGGAAAAAAACCCAACCCAAAACAAACTGTAAGTGATGTCTTATGGACTGCTCAATGAATGACACAGTTCTTTCTCCCAGAACATTTTTTTGGTGATGTGCTATCTACGGATTTTCAGAGCACACCCAGAAATATCTGTTTGTTCTGTGCTTTTTCTTCTTTCCTTGAAGGGGCCCCCACACGTTCATCCTGCTAGGAGGTTTGGCAGTGCTGCTGAAAGTACAGTTTCATAATCGGTTTAATCTGGTCTGAAAATGGAGCTAGCAACAAAATGGCTAATCCTGCACTCCCCACGGGTTTTGATTGTGTTCCCATTCCTCCCTTAATGACGGCTGGAGGGCTTATGTGGCGATGCAATGTGTCATACTGGTTTGCTGAGGCAACTAAAGAATTAAAAAAAAAAAAAAAAAGTCAAAAAGTCCCACCAGAGAAGTCCTGACCATTTGTTTGATGAGTAGTCTCCTCTAATGTGCCACACAGGTGTAAATTTGCTGAGGGCATGGGAATATGTGGCCAAATTTGAAAAGGAGAATAAGATGGCCCTTTTGAGATAGGATAGTATTTGTATTAGCTTCTCCGCTTGTGAAACTGTTATACCTTTGTTTACCTATTGGACATGACAGATAATATGAGGTTTAAAATTTCAGAAAATGTCTCTTGAAAGCATAGGTTCTGTTTATTGATTTCGCTTGTGATGGTTCCAGTAAACTGGGTTGTTAAAGAGAGCTGGTTGAGGGGAGTGTTCATTTTGTATGCTGCCATTTGAATGAACAGATAATTCCAAAATTATTAGCATGGCAGTCAATAAAATGTGGTGTTGTATGAGTTTAAGGAATTATGGCTTTTAAAGTATTTGACAGTTGTGTCATGAATATAAATCTGAATTTATCAGCGCACAAAAGAAGCTGCTGCTCCGTCCTTGTGTAGCATCCCCGGATGTTGTTACGCAGTTTGGTGTTTCTGGATATAAACTGAAACGTCGTGTGTGCCCAGTGTACGTCAATCTGTAATTTTATCTTCTGGAGGCCTTGTACTCGGGGGACTGAAAGTTTTAACTGAGAAGGTTTCAAGGTTTTTCAGAAGCGCATTGCCGCACAATGGCAGTTTAGCTGAAAGACCGAGATTAATACATGTTCTCTTTGCTATTTAAAGATGGTCACATAGGGCTTTTGTAAAAAGAAGTCCGAGATGTGCTCTCCTTTAACCATTAACAGGTCCAAGGACTAAACACAAGGTTAGGGTACGTGTGTGATATCAGACAATAAGGTGTTTTCCCAGGGGCAGTTAGATGTTGCAAGAGGGTGTTTGATCGTGAGCGAATAGTATAACATTAACAGCAAAGTATCTGCAGTAAGAAGTGTGAGCCTGTCCTGAAAGCAGCAAAAAAACTGCTTCTGCGTGACTTCTGGCCAGGCTACTGAGCCTGCTCTGGTAGTTTGCTTTCACCTCTCTATGTAAAGAGGATTTTGTTTTCCATTTGCTGGTATGTCACTTAATACAAGGCAAGACCTAAAAGCTCTTTATCCCTTCATCTTTCCTTCCTTGCCTGCAGTATTAAAGGCTGGAAGAACAGACTTCGAGGAGGTGCTCAGATGGGGTTGATCTTGTTCCATTCTGCTTTAATACCCCGCCAAAGCTACTAGGATTTCACCATAATGTTGTGCTTTAACGACCTCCTACAGTTTCTAACTAGATTTTCTTTTCCATGTATTTTCTCTTACTGGTCCCAAAAATTCACCACAATGCTGTTGTTTGTTTTTTTGGGTTGGTCCCCCCAGGTAATTAGTTGTATTTTTTCCTCAATAAATGTTCAGGACACCTGTGCATAGAAAACTATTTAATAATCTTGCCTGTGTGTAAAAAATAGTCTGTCTTGGCAATTCTTTGGCGCTCTATATCTGTACAGAGGTTGTTATTTATTCTGCATCTGTAACTTCATTTCCTCCCTCAGACTGTATGTAGCAATTAAACCTCTGTGTATTGACAGCTGTGGTTGTTGATGGCTGGATAAGTTTGTGCAAGCTCTTGTCTGTTAACAACATATATGTGGCTTTATCTTCATTGACCTTAAGTCACCTTTCTTGCTACTTATAATCCTATTCCTGAAGCCATTGACTTGCTTAGTTTCTAAAATATCTTATTTGAGGTACCACATGCTTTGTAAGAAAAGCCATCAAATGACACACTCCAGTCCTACTGTAATCTGTTTTTTCCTTTGCTGTGGGTCAGAATTTCTCAGTCAGTCTGAGATGATGAAATGGCAGTTGGAGCATAAGATTTCCTGAATTTCTTGTATGAAGTTACACAGATAAACCATGGAGTCAAGAAAAAACTAAGGCATGGAGCAGTGGTATCATCCTAACAATAGAAAAAAAGCAAAGCTTTAAAATTTTAATGAGGTTTAATGAATTTTTATATTGGGTAGTGTATCCTTGTCTGTTGTCTTCATGTTGACAGGATAGTTATTTTCTCATTTTTAGCTGTGAATCTGTTTAACAACAGCACTGTCAGTATTTTACTGGTTTATCCTTAATGTCATATGATCTGTGATCTTGGGCCACTTTATCTTTTATTTGAGAATATCTGCACAGTTAAGTATAGTGTACCCACTGATTTAAAATCTATAGATTATTTATCCTAATTTTTTTTATATCCCCAGCATTGGAGAGTCCCAAGAAGCAGGAACAGTGACAGAAAGCAGAGCCACCCAATGCAGTTAAAGGACCCAGAGAAACAGAAATGGATTTCAGGCCTGCAGTGCTCTCCAGACTTCTTCACGTTATATCAAAAAAGAAATGGTGAGGGCATGAAGTGGGAGCTCTAGAACTGAAGGTATCATTACCTTATCTCTCCCTGATGCCGTTTTAAAGTAGCTTATTTACGTACCGAAATACCATAGCGCACCTGGTCATCTACTGAGGTCCTTAGATGGATTTTGAAGGTTGCTGAGCTCTGTGATAGCAGTCCTCAAGGTACCTAATTAAAACCAGGCCAGGTATGTCTACACAAGCTGTAGTTATACCACAAGACATAGCCACGTTGGAGGAATTCCAGTTAAGCAACACTTCAACGTCATTAATGACACAAAAGCTATTTCAGTTCAAGCACATTGTAGATAATACCTGAAATGAGTAATATTTGAAGACTGATAACACAGAGCAATAATACGTTCATAGGCTTTTGTTCCTCCAGTTTGAAGTTTCACCAGTCCATTTCTAGACCAGCCCCGCAAGGTGCCCAGGTGGCAGTTCTGCTCCATGGAACGCAGGAGGAAAAGGGGAAGAGGGGAAGCGACCTGCTGGAGAGAAGGGACGATGTTACAACTCAGGTGTTCTCAGTGTGTTTACCCTGTAGATGTAAATTTTTCAGAAGTATGAAAGAATAGAAAATGAATCAAACTTTTGTACTAGAGTTTGTTTTAAAGTTGAGACAAATTGGTTCTGCCATTGCAAGACAATATATTGATATTATTCGCTTTTCTGTTTCTCCGTCTAAGCCCACTAAGTGTCCACATACTGTTTCTCTGAAGTACAGTTAATTTTTAGTGTAGGTATCATAAATACCACAATCTTATCTATAGTCCTGGGTGAAACTTCTTTGTAACACTTTCGGTGAGTCAGGATAGTAGAGTGAATTCTTGTATGTTTTATAAATCCATTTGTTGTTACACCACATAAATAAACTTTGCAACCACAGAAGGTGACAGAAACATACTTTAAACATCCCTCTGCCATTATTTTCATCTTTATTAAATGGCCAAAAGAGCAGGGATTCACATTTCCTTTTTCATGTAGGTGCGTATAGGATAATGTTAAATAAAAAGGAAAAGTTAAGTGCTTATCGATCGCTATTTTGGCAAAAATAAACTATAAATTGTTTAACCCCCATTTTTTTAAGTTCTAGTCAAATTAGATTATAAATTGAGTTACAGCACCACACACATATAAAAAAAAGGATCAATGACTCATTGCGGATTTCTGTGGGTTTTATTTTCAGCCTTCCAGGTGCATCTTCTTTCTCCTGAACACAAAAAGCCATCATTCGCTTTGCTTTAGGACTGCGCTGTTTGGCTGCTCCCCAGATTATACCAGTGGTCATTATGCAGCGGAAAACTTGCCAGTGTTGTTTACCTTCTGTCCCTTAATGTTTCAGTAAGCTTTTAAAGACTGTTACATGTGTTCTCACACTTGCTTGTCGCACCTCTCCCCCAGGGACACGCTGGCTGCCGCCGCAGGAGCCGCTGCTCGCCGCACGGCTTCGGGCTTGTCACAGAGCAGCACACACACCCTCAAGGGTAAAACGCCACTTTTTTATTTTTCTCTGAGTGTCTGACCACCTGAATAACCTCTGCTGCAGGTGCAGCTCCCTCAGAGCACCAGCGGTGTCTGGACGACCACCAACGGCCGCGTAGGAAGGACTTGGTGTGCGGTGGCCGCCTCCGCAGCTGCCCGCCTGCCCCGCTCAACGATGGCGGCGGGCGGCGCTGCCCGCCTCTAACATGGCCGCCGGGTGCACGCGCGGCGGGCCGGCCCGGCGCTCTCTCCGGCGGAGGGCGGGACTTCCTGCGGCGGGGCGGTGCGCAGCCGCGATGGTGGCGGCGTGAGCGAGGCGGGCCGGCGGCAGGGACGGTCCCCACGGGGCGCGGAGGCGGCAGCGGCGGGCTGGGCCGGGCATGGAAGTGGAGAAGATGGATGAGAATGAATGGAAGTACCACGGGGAAGGCAACCAGAGCCTCGTCGTCTCCCACTGTCAGGTGAGGGCAGAGAACGGCCGGCGGCGCGCGGGCGCCCCTCCCCCGCCGCGCCGGGCCCTCGTGAGGGGCGCCGCCCGCGCGCCGCCGTCCCTCAGGGGGTCGCCGCGGGCCGGTCAGGAGGGCGGGGGGGTGGTGGCGCGTTCCTCCCGGTGCTCGGGCCTCGTCTGTCGTGCGGGAGCGGCGGGGAGAAGCATTGGACGTTTCCCTTGTCTGCCATCGCGCGTGTGAGGGCAGGTGTGACAGGAGGCGGCTCTGGGGAAGGAACGTTTCCCCTTTGCCACCGGCGCTTTTTCTCTGGGGGTTTGAACACTTGCTGAGCGGGGACCCCAGAGCACAGCTCTGTGTCCGGCCGGGCCCTGCGGCTGCGTGAGTGCGGCGGGCACTCCATCCCTCTTCTCCCATTTACCCCTTGTGGATTTCTTCTGGTTGGTTGGTTGGTTGGTTCCGATTTAAATTAAAAATAAAAATAGTAAACTAGATTCACCAAAATGCTGAAGAGTAACAATTTAGTGAAACTAATCAAGCAGCAGATTCTCTGTCAGTTGGAAAAGCATGTGCCCATTCGGCTGCTTGCTGTGTACGTGTGTTATTGACTTACTGTGCTGGGACACGTGTCCCTTCAAGGAGTTTATTGTTTTTCTGAAAAGCACTTGTGGCTATTTTTTGCCTTAAAAATGTATTTGTATTTCAGTTTAAATTCTGGTATGGATTTGCTACAGGATGTTCTTGGTACTTCATAGATCTAAAACATGTAAAGCCAAAATGATAAAGCATAGGGTTTCTGTGGAAAAAAATCTACAATAAGCGTTGAATCCTAAGAACCATCTCTTTTAATAATATCTAAGTGAATGATAGAAAATAGTAGATTTTTTAATATCTGTTTTCTGGATTATAAGCATAAACTAGATGTAAAAAATATTAACAAATATAAAGTCTGAAAAAATGCCGGAAATCTTACAGTGCTCTCCAAATTTTAGGAGGGGGTCTTGTTTCTTTCTCTATACAAGATATTTTTTGCAATGTATTTTTGCTGCAAGAAGAAAGTGCATGATTTTGTTTCTTGTTTAAAATTTAACTTTGAAAAAGTTTAAAAAATAGTCACTGGATGATAGGGATCAGAATATGTAATGCATTAATAGTGATAGTGGTTTTTTACCTTTAAAGATCTGTGAAGTGAGGAAGTCTACCAGAGATTCAGAATAGTTACTGAGTGTGTCAGTTTTCTTTTTAACAAGATGCTAAAACTTAAGAAAGAGTGAAAGTGAAATAGATATGATTTTTCCTTTATAGACAGCTTTGAATCAGTAAAACTTCCATCTTAGAGATTTGTGTATACTGATGGCAAACTCTTATAAAACTGGAGCATATAAAATACTTTTATTTAGATGCTAATTGTTACTTTGCCTCTAACAAACAGGTCATACTACTTGCACGATTAATCATCGTTCTTGTGATCTGATGTCAAGTTATTCTCAGGTTTGTGGGAACAGAACAGCAGCTTAATTAAGACAGTAAATCTCATTTTAACTGTCCTTGCTTCTGTATCTCTTTAGTTCATGTTTTTTGTGTATAAATGCTAGTGAGAGGGACAGCAATTTGGTCGTGGCAAGAGAGACATGAATAGATGCTCAGATACAAGTGCCAGGGTTGTAAGTGGGAGGCCAGGGCGGTACTGTGTGCGCGCTTGTTGTTTCCATGTTCTCCCTTTTGATGTGTAGTGGTGTTTTGTAATGTGAGGAGGAAGCTTGGCCCTATCTCTGCAGGTCTGAACTTCTCTTCCTTGCTTTTTCTGGAAGATCTGAGAAGTTTTAAAAAACAAAACAACAAAAATAATAAAAAGAAAATCCCTGTTCTTTTGGAGAAGAGGGCATGAGCTACCCTTTATGAAGTAAGATCCAGAGATTTTTGTTTCAGCTCTTGCCTTCTGGACCGTTCTTTGAAGCACTGATAACAGGTACTGTGCAGGTTCACGTACCAACCGTAGGGTGTTTGGGCTGGGGTGAGCAGGCAGCCTGCATGGGACACTCTTGTTCTTGGTTGTGTGGAGTGTGTCTGGACTGAGGGCGAAGAGTAGGAGGAACAAGGTGTGCATCATCAGTTCATGGTGCTCTCATGTGTTTCAGTCTATGCTTATTTCTGTCGTTTGCTCCATTCCCTGTATGTTTCCCTTTAAGACACCAGTGTAACGCACTGTTAATCCAGAGTTAGCGCAGTACCAGAATTAAAAACTTGGTCATGGAAAAGTCACATGCCCAACAAATAGCTCTGCTAGTGATGAGCTGATAAGCCCTAGACGCAGGCAACGTGCAACTTTTTTTGAGTGCCTTTGAATGGTGGCATATAGAGAAAGGTTTGTCTGACAGTCCGACGTTGGCATTCTGTGGAACACACTCTGTTGTTTGGATGAGCATGTTGTAAAGTACTGCTTGATGTGCTGTTTCCACTTAGAGGTTGTTAATCCTGCAGAATGCAACAGCAATGAGCATCTCCCCGTGTGCCTGTGCTCCCACAGCCCATGGAACCACCGTGCTGAAATGAGTGGCTGAAATCACCGCAAGTGCAACTCTGTTCCTTGTTCATGCGATGAAGAAGAGACGACTTAGGCAGGGCATGGTCTAGTCAGTGTGTCTCTTCTTACAGTGATAGTTTACACAGTTACTTTAGTTTGTTCTTCAGCATTTAGAAAGTGATCTGATGAATAAAGGTGGAATGCATGTTGAGCATTTCCAGTTACTGTTGTTGTCTCTGGAGCTGCTTGCTTGCTTGGTGAATACTCAAACTTCTGCTTTCATGGTTTTTTAAAGTTTCAATTCTGATGAATCTAAAATTCTGGAAGACATACAGTATTATGTTACACATTTCTCTGTTGATAAAGCTTTTCCTGTTGGTTTTTATTGCAGCTGTGATTAAGTTAATCCAAATTGAAACGGAATTGTTAGAATCATAGAATCACAGAATGGTTTGGGTTGGAAAGAACTTTAAAGATCATTGAGTTCCACACCTCCTCCCATGGGCAGGGACACCTTCCACTAGACCAAGTTGCTCAAAGCCTCATCCAGCCGGGCCTTGAACACTTCCAACTTTTTGTTGTCAAAAAGCCTTTGTATAGTCTCACAGCCTGCTGAAACACTTCTACTAGCCAATGAACAAAAGCCGCTTTCCCACCTCATTGATTTTAGTGAGAAATACAACTGGCAACTCCCTTTGGTTCCTGAAGACAGTGCTTGACACGGTTGGAAAGATCTCTCTGAAGTACACAAAACCTGCAAGTTCATTCAGGCAGTGTCTGTATGATCTTTGTCCATTGGCTGGAATTTTGAATATTTGATTGAATAATAGTATCCCCTTCAAATAATTTACTTGCCACCCTTCACACCATCTTGTGAATTGTCTGGCTGCTCGTTCTAGTTGCCATCTCAGATGTGCATAAAGTGCTGCGCTACAGCCACAGCTTTACAAAACCCGAACCAAGCACTATCACAGACAGCCAGGTGGTTTAGAAAGGGTTTTTTTTACTCCCTGCATTTTTATTGGAGTGTCGCTCCTTCCACACTGAATTTGGGTTCTGATTTAAAAAGAAGGCTGAACCACCTTCCCTCCTCTCTATCCTTGAGCAGTAGGGAGGGCTCAGAGGAACTGCTATGGAACAGTTATCTTCTTGTAGCTGTTGACTTTTTCTAAGGTGGAGATGCCTAGTTTTTCAGAAGTGAGCTGGAAATTCTCATTTTCACTTCTGTGTTTTCATCTGTTGTTTGCTCTTACAGAGGCACGTAATGCTTTGTTTCAGAAGGCTTCAGGAGATGTTTGTAGAAAGTAGCGTAAGCAGTTCTAGAAATAATGGTTTATAATTCCTTTCACTGTTGAAACATATGCTTGCAATCTCCAGTTTTTGCTTTATGGGATAAAGGATGTACGTTCCCTCCTGTGCATCATGCAGTTGACTTCTATTCATTTTTATTTTTTGCGTGTTGGGAAATTATGGTAACCAAATGCTTCATTATTTTAAAATGTGTTTGAACATTAAGCTTGTGTTTCAGGGTGACTACTGGGAGGTGGTACAAGAAAAGAGGAGCTTTTATTTCCCAGCTTGTTTTTTATTCAATGAGGTGGTCTGGAGGAATGCATTGGTGTGTGCCTGCAAAAGGTTGTGGCTTGTATCTTCAGATGCCTTGGTTGTTAGTAATAACCTACTTCTTGTCTTGGAGCGCTTGCAGCTGTAACAGACACCCTTGCATTTTGGTGTGAGACTTAATTAGTAAATGCGTAACCATCTCCAGAGTGTATGTAACCTCACAAAGTAGAAAAGGGAGGGACGGTAGATGGAGAAGGCAAATGGAGCAGAGTTAAGGAGGCTGAGCAGGGGAGTCAAGTCAGATAATCAAACTTGCAGAAGATTCCCAAAGTTGGTGCCTGTAGTAAGTGAATAATATTTGGCTTTTCTCTGTGTGGTGGGTTTTTTTTTGTTGGTGTGGTTTTTTTTTTTTCCTTTGCTGCAGGACAGCACAGTGCTGCTTTGGAAGGTGTCCTTCCTGATCCTTGTTCTGACTCTGTCAGGGACTGCAGAGAGCAGAGGTTGCCAGGAGAGAGTAGTATCTTGTGTTTTAACAGTAGGCTTGGATTTTGCTGCATGTCTAGCTGCTTCTGCTGGCACCTGCATTATGATGGCTGCAGAGTGGGTGCAGAACGACACTTTCTGCATATAGGGCATATGGATTAGGTTTTGGTTTTCGGAATAACATAATTCTCATGGGGGGTGTTTTGTGTCAAACCAGGATAGATAATTGTTCTTAGTAGTGCTTTTGCAATATGAAATGGTTTTCCTGTGGTTGGTTGGTTTGTTTGTTTTTAAGAATAATGACAAATTATCCTGTCTGGAAAATGTTGTTATAATAAACTTACTTTGAGAGAGGACCATTAACAAGATTGTATGTTTGGACACCAGGGTTTTTGCTTAAAAAGTGAAAAGCTTCTGGTCTGAATTACTGGCTTGCTGCAGCTTTCCTATTTGGTCTTATTTGGCAGAAAGGGAGTGAGGCTGATCATCAATTGCTGTCTTCCTGAGAGAATTGTCTTGAGGCACTTTTTCTAATGATGTCATTTTGTACAAGTTCAAAAACCTGTGTGTCCAGTTTCTTCTTCCATTGTTTTTCTACTTGGAGTTGTCTGAATCTATTTTGTTGTATTGAAATTAGTGTATGTAAAGCATTGCCCTCAAAACTTCAAAGTTGTTCCTGAGACATTCCAGATACCTGACTATAGAGCAGATTTTGTTCTGTTGTGTTCTGGCTTTTGTTCAGTTGTGTTGGGGTTTTTTGTTTGTTTTTTTTCCTTAATGTCTGTGGAATAGTGAATTAACATCTATGGATGTGTTGATTTCAAGGAAATATAGAACAGACTGCTGATTCCTGTATTAAAGAGTCTTCAGGTAGGGGAAAAATACTGAAAAACTAGCTGCTGTTCCCTGTGGTGTAAATACAATAGCTTCAACAGTGACGTTCTCTGATATTGCTCTGATTTAAAATATGGCCAAGTTATGGCATCTTGTTTTTTTCACAGTAAGAAATGATCAGAAAAGGTAAGGTGCAGCTTGGATTTGTTGAATTTTATTTTGACTAATGGGAAGGACATAGTTTTGGTAATACTTGAACATTTTTGCATCCTTGAGGAGATTCTTCTATTCAAATTCCAAACTTATGCTAATTCTTATTTCTGATGGATTTAATGCTCTGGATCTATCCAAAAGATTCACCAAGGCTATGTGATGTGATCTAGGGAGGAGTTTTCCATCTGGTTCTGTAGAATTTTCTGGAGGAAGCAAAACTTACATGTGAATGAGTTGGACCGAGATTCCAGCGTGAACTTTAATGGGGATTAAGGGCCATTAAAACCTCTTCTGATTTTTTGCTAGTTTGTAGGGCATTTCTTTGACCTGGTTTCTCCAGCATTATGTTCTTTTGGGGGTACACATAATTAACATGGTCTAGCAAAAACCCCACACCTTTATTTATTGTGAGCAAGTAGAGGAGCTTCTGCCCAAATTTCCTGAAGCAAGCAGATGTAAGAACCAGTTGAAAAGCCAAGTATGTGATCAGGGTGTGTCATCAGTGGAAAAGAAAGGAAGAGATGTGTGCTTTGCTGTAAACAAAAATTAAGTTTTTAGGAAGACGAGGCAATCACCAGTTTGAGAGGGAATTCAGGACCCTTTGTGGCACCTGTATGAAACTGTATGTTTTCTTGTGTTAACTTTGTTAAGGAAGTTTTATGTATGTTTGTAGTTGGTTCTTTGGCTAAACTGGTACAACTACGATTGTAGATGTCATAACTAATTTGACTAACTCTACCTGAGTACAATCTACAAAGCTTTTACTATAAACGAAGAATTAAAAGTTGGAAGCACTTCCAGTTCCATGGATTAGCTGCAAAGCTTTTTTTGACCAAAAGAAAGTCAACAGCTTGAGTCAACATCTATGTAGAATTTTAATCCCATATTGGGATTTAAATTCCATATTGTACTAGTGTAGTTAAATTTACTTTTTCCTTGGCTTTACCAGGTCTCTGCACTGAAAGGATGCTCTGAGTATAGTGCAGTGTAGTAGTAGTATCTTCCATAAAATGAAAGGGAAGGTGGCACTGGGTAGCAAGGCTGAATGAAGAGAGGAGAAGGAACAGAAGGGCAGCAATTAAAACTTTTCTGATCATATTAGTGCCTTAGTTTTGTAGATACAGATGGGAAAACGCAGCATGTGTGTGGAAGGAGATGGGAGACAGAAGCACTGCGAATCTTAGGTCTAGTACTCTTAAGGTAATATGACAGTGATACTTTAACTGTAGCAGCAGCAATACTACTTTCCTTCCTCCAGAATACTTTTATTCAGAAGTGTCGTCTTATTTTGCTAGTAGTAGATTGTTGGAGCAGACTTGTCCTCTCATGACTTTCTTTGGAAATTCAAGTTCCGCTTTATGCCTGTTTTTTTCTTTCTTTTTTTTTTTTTGAGTGACTTTTCAGAATGCTGAATGCTACATGCGATGAAAATGTAAAATGAATCCCAGTTTTCCAGATGAGCTCAGGAAGTAGCTAGCCCTGATTAAAAATGGTTTTGTTTTTTTCTGTTTGGCTTCTGTGCTAGCTCAAACTCAAATGAGTTTCTTTTTGCAGTTGATGAGATCAAGTGGTTATATAAATAACATTTTTTTATCTGTTCCAAGTGTTTGGTAGACGCAGTGATGATGGAGTTCATAAGCCTGCACTGCCTTTTCTGTGCTGCACGTGTCTTCTCTCAGCCACCAGCAGCAGTGGGTTGGCTGCTTTGGTTGGAAGTAACTTGGCTGCTCCATAAGCTATGTCGGAGTGGTCAGTCTGACAGCCTGTTTTATTCACTCCTTTGTTTCTTTCTTCCCTTCCAACCTTTTGATGAGTGTTTTCTTTGCCTCAGTGTATTAATTCTGAGATACGCAGTAACTGTGATCTGACCTTCCTGGTTCTGCTTGGGAAGGAACAGAGATGGCATTTGATTGAACAGTTGCCCAAGACTTAAGTTTCTTCTAGCTGAGGTGTTCAGGATGCTTGGAATTACTACCTTGTTCTAACTCTTAATTTTATTACTTCATTCTGATTCCTCTTACTGCTTTGGCTTTTTATTTCCTCCTCTCCCTATCAGTAGTTTTCTGAAAGGCCTTGTTTACCCAAGATGACAGCAGCTGACTAGGTGCTTAATGCTGGAAGGTGTGTGCTGCTGCTGGGGGGAGCTTTAGGGCAGTTTGAAGGGAGGAAGCTTAGTACACATTGTCGTGTTTGTGTTGGTATAACTCACCTGCTTGACAGATGGATGAGGTATTTGTTACACCATTAAATGTTAAGGACCAGTGTTTTTCTTGCTTGTTTTCAGACAGCTAGGGTGTCAGGGCCATCTCAGATGGTATGTCTGTGGTAATGTGTGCTGAGGGTCAGTAGGTTTTTTCATTCTGTCCTCTCTCTGGTATGTGTCTCCACCTGGTACCTGTGGGTGTATCACTTGATATCATTTCAGGTGCTCTGATTAGGTGGCTTAGCTGAAGGGCAGATGTTTCCTTCTCACTCATGGCTAGTGCAGTCATAAAATTCTCTTGGAATTGGTACCATCTGTGTATTGCAGGGTGATACAAAGCTTAGCTATAAAGTGAAACCTGAGTTAGAGCTTCACTTGTGGGAATCTAGATCATAAGCAAGCAGGAGAAAAAGTGGAATGCAAACCTGAGGTCTGATGCAAGCTGTGAGCTCTGTGCTAAAGAAAACAAGTACTGTGGTGGTGTTTGCTTCCAAATAATGGTTCAGCATATTGACTGGTGTCAAGCCACGTGCTATGCTAGAAATTCTTTACTCATGTAAAGAAATAAAAAGATTGTTCTTAAGGGACCCCTATGCTAAATAAAAGAGTATTGTAACTGATTTTTGAATGCTTCCTTGCACTTTGTGTGAGCAATTGCTAAACTTCCTCCGTACTGCTAGGAAATGTAGCTTTCCTCACTTTGTTTTGTGTGATCTTATCCACCTTACACAGAACAAAATTGGGCTGGAAAACACCGCTTGTGTACAATATTACTATGTGTACTTCATTCAAAAGCTGCAAAATTTTCCAGTGCTTAGTTTGTTTTCATCTCCCACATCCCTCCACCTTGCACAGCCTGCTGACACCCTGGATGAGGAGACCTTTAAACATGTCTTGTGTTGAGTATTGTAAAGGTAAGCTTTGGCTGAACTGCCTGGGCAGCACAGTGGACATGTTTTTGCTGAGTTTTATTAGTTCTCAGGAGAAGGAAGGCTCCTCTGTGCAGCTGTCTTTTCTGAGATGTGAAGATGACACCTCTGTGTCTGTTTGCCTCCTTCTCAGAAACTGCATTTTCTGAATAGAAACCTATGGTTTTCTGTTTAAATCTCTCAGACTAGAGTCGGAATTGAAGGGGTTGTGGAATGTAGATTTGCAATGAAACATTTCAGAATTATTTTGCTGGTTGGCATATATTGCATGCAGCTCCAATGTGCTACTGCAGAAATAGCTTCATATCAGCAAAATAGTTCCGTAGTTCATATTTAGTACCATTGAAACTGTCAATAATCAGTAGTTGCATATCACTACATTCAAGTAGGGCTTGAATAGCAGTTTGGTGTATTTTAACCTTTGATTGAAATTTAGAGATAGAATGCACTTTTTGTAGGTGCCATTGATGCACACACTCGTAAATCTACTGCGATGAGGTTGTGCTGAACAACTGCAGTGGTGGTATAAGGTTTGGCATAGCTACAGCTGTGTTTGGCAAGTTCTTGATAGCTCTTTAGGTTCAGCAAAAGACAGTGAATTAACCAGTTTTTACTGCAGGAAGAAATTCAAGGGCCCTTTCAAGCACTGTTCTCTCTAAAAGTAGTCGACTTCATCTCTCCATCTCATTAGGCAGCGCTTGGTGCTGGTATGTGTAATTGGTTGCAACAGATAGTATGGTAATAGTTGTAGGGAGAGATTTGTTACCAGTCTTTGAGAGTGTTTTCCCCCATGTTGTTTATGATTGGAAGCTTGTGACTTATACGGACAATGTCAAAACAAACGTGGGTTTTCATGTTCTGCTTGTATATCGCGTGCCTTTTCAAAATAAATATGCTGACAACACATTTAGTATAGTAGACAGGTAGCTAATTTTGTGATGTAAAATTGCGTATAATGCTTACAAAAATACTGGTGAGTTTTTAGGTATCACAGTTTGAGACCATGTGGAGTGAGGGAGATGAGGGGGGTAGGAGGGAGGGGTGGATTTCCTTTGGGGGCTTAAAAAGTTGCTTCCCAAAGTGCCTTGGTTTCTACCAGGAGATCTTGCAAATGTGAACACCAGTTCGTAATCAACTAGATAAGAAACTTTTCTAGTTATACTGGGCAGTTTCAGAACTAGATGTTAGAGCAACACTTTGCCTCTAGACAAAAACACATAATGCATGCTGTTTAGAATGATAGTAGAGTAATAACAAATGTCCTGAACCTGCTTATTTGGAAATGGAGAAGCTGAAGTGATGTTTCCCAGGCTTTGTGTTTGGATAGGCGAATTCTCTATTTTTTCATACAGAGGCTTATTTTAAAACCATGCAAGCTGAGGTGCTAACAGCAGAAGGAAAATACACATCTTGTAAATGATCTTACTAGCCTTTGAGCTTGGTTTTACACATTTTTATTTCTTTCACTGGCACCAGCTCTTACACAGAATTTGTTAATAATGTTGCAAGAGTTGGAAACTTGAAAAAACATCACTGGTGCGAATGAGGCTTTTTGCTGAAGGCGAATATCAGGATTATAGATTAGCCCGAATTGTGTTTAACTTGAAAACTCTCCGATTCAGGAGGCCTGCCATGGGAGCTTTATCTTATGCCAGTGAAGTTTAGAAGACATTTTGGGAAAATATTAGGCCAATACCTAATATCAATCTGTAAAGAAATAAATGTAAGCTTTTATCATGTGGGGTGGTTTTTTTTTTTTTCTTCCATATTTTTGACTGTATGGGACTGTTGCCCAATTGCCTAAACGCTATGGTAAGAGTTTATTGATGGAAGTGGCATTAAGCAGTGGAAGGGCTCACAGAGGGGCATGTAGAGAATTAAGTTCAGGGAGCATTAGGATCTAGTTGCTCTGATTCTCAAAGTGCTGAGGAGTGGTGACAGCCTCTTAAGGAGTCTGTTCTCTTCTGGATGTGGGCCTTTCTTTTGCACACAGATGAGCATGTTACATCTTTTGATGTTCATTCTGTAAATATAAAAAAAAATCTAAGGCATTTAAGATAACTGACAGAAAACCTCATGGCAACAACCACCCACATATTTCCAAGTTAAGAGTCAGTCAAGTGAATCAGTAATGCAGCAGCATGAAAAACGTGGACCAGTATTGTCACTGGTAGTATTCCTGAAGCAGCTGGCATCTTTGACATCTGATGGATTAACCTTTGTCCTGTGGCAGTATACTTATGTAACTGTGTATTGAATTGCACAAAGGGATGGATCTAGCTGAAATCTTCCCCCCCAAAAAAAAGAAAAAAAATTGGGGTGTTTTTTCTGTCATTTGTTGTGGTTTTTTTTTTTTTTTTTTTTTTGGTCATCTAATAGCCTAAGGCACAATGCAGGCCGACTGGTTGAAGTACATCTGTGACTGAGAAGTTTTGTTTGGACTGGTCAGTACTGGGACCAGTGTTGTTTAACATCTTTGTTGGAGACATGGACAGTGGGATGGAGTGCACCCTCGGCAAGTTTGCTGATGACACCAAGCTGTGTGGTGTGGTGGACACGCTGGAGGGAAGGGATGCCATCCAGAGTGACCTTGACAGGCTGGAGAGTTGGGCCCATGCAAACCTCATGAAATTTAACAAGGCCAAGTGCAAGGTCCTGCACGTGGGTCGAGGCAATCCCAAGCACAAATACAGGCTGGGCAGAGAATGGATAGAGAGCAGCTCTGAGGAGAAGGACTTGGGGGTATTGGTGGATGAGAAGCTCAACATGAGCAGGCAGTGTGCGCTTGCAGCGCAGAAAGCCAACCGTGTCCTGGGCTGCATCAAGAGAAGCATTAGCAGCAGGTCAAGGGAGGTGATTCTCCCCCTCTACTCTGCTCTCGTGAGACCCCACCTGCAGTACTGTGTTCAGATGTGGGGCCCCCAACATAAAAAAGACCTGGACCTGTTGGAGAGAGTCCAGAGGAGAGCCACAAAATTAATCAGAGGGCTGGAGCACCTCCCCTATGAGGACAGGCTGAAAGAGTTGGGGTTGTTCAGCCTGGAGAAGAGAAGGCTCCGAGGAGACTTAATAGCAGCCTTCCAGTACCTGAAGGGGGCCTACAGGAGAGATGGGGAGGCACTCTTTATCAGGGAGTGCAGTGAGAGAACAAGGGGTAACGGGTATAAGCTGAAAGAGGGTAAATTTAGACTAGACATCAGGAAGAAATTTTTCACTATGAGGGTGGTGAGACACTGGAACAGGTTGCCCAGGGAGGTTGTGGATGCCCCATCCCTGGAGATGTTCAAGGCCAGGCTGGATGAGGCTTTGAGCAACCTGGTCTACTGGAGGGTGTCCCTGCCCATGGCAGGGGGGTTGGAACTTGATCTTTAAGGTCCTTTCCAACCCAAACCATTTTATGATTCTATGACTTTGCTCTGTTTCCGTTTTTACATCTTCAGACAAGCAGTGTGTTCTTCTGTCATGTATAGTTTCTGTCCTTTTATCCTAGCGTGCCTCTTCAGAGATGGTTTGGTAATGAACAAATACTGTAGTGAGTCCTGTAGTGAGAGCAATCGGATTTTTCCAGAGCGGTGATTGGAAGCTTGTTCGCTGGGAACTGATTAATAGATTAAGTATCTCCAACACCCTTGAAATGGTGCAGAATCAAGTTACTGAATTGATTAGAAGTGATGATCAGATCACTCCATCACTGATCCACTTGCTTATGAATATTTAATGTGGAGGATCGAAACAAGTGAAAACACTGTAGAAATAATGTAGTGCATACACGGAGCGTACGGGATCAGCGGGCCTGAGCTCTGTCATCCACGTGTAGGTCATAATGGGAGAAAAAGAGTATCACCCAGCAATCTTGTCAAATCCAGGTGATTATAAATAGCGTTCAATTAGTCTAGTTGTTGTTGTGACACTCGTACTGTTTAGATCTTGCAGGAGAAGCTGAATCAAAATCCAGGAAAGTGTCCTTTTACCTGGGAATGTTTTCCAGATGTAGGTGAACTATGAGATTTATCCTGGCTTTAAACTTTTTTGGTATTGAAGGGGCTGTTTCTTGGTTTCACTAGCAATGTCTGAATACAGATCTTGATTTGTTAGTATTTTGGATTACACATTGTCATCTGTTCTGCTTTTCTCCTCCTGCTCTTTCTCTAGGTGTTAGTAATAAAGATAACTGCAGCTCTCTCCCCCGTAGCACTGCCCAGAGTCAGCTTCCAGCCCCGAAATACGGAATGGATCTGGTGCTGTTGTGCCATGGCCAGTCATTTGGTAGGGAAAAGCTTAGATTCGGTAAACCTGAAGTGTAACTGACATTCCATCTGCATTATCTTTGTCAGGGAATCTTCAGTGTTAGTACTGTTCTGGTAGTGCTTTAAATAGAATGTAATCCTTAGGAAAGGTCCAAATGGAGACATGGAGTGACTAAGAGGTACCTTCAGAAAACGTCTGTTCCTCTCTGCCTACTGTGGTGCCCAACTGTTTTCATCCACATCTTATCTGAACAGGCTGAAGTACATCAGTGGGAGGAAATGTCTTGAGGATCAGATATTTAGGCTGACTAATCTGAGGCAGGGCTATGTGCTGCCTTGTCTAGTGAGGCGGCAGGTTCCCAAATACTATGTCAAAATTTGATTATAATATAAAATGTCTGTTTACCACATGTAATGGTTAATTTCACCAGGATTTTATTGAGAGAAAGATACTTCAGGTAACTTCTGTGAGTAGGTGATATCAAAGTGGGTGTTGCATTTTTTTTCCCAAAGACCTTTGGGGAAAAGCTATAGGGTGTTCTTCTGTTTGTTTGTTTGATGCTGTGTTTTACCAGATTTCCAGAGCAGTGCTACATATAAGCTAAGGGAGTATTTCCCATTACACTTGGTGATTGGCAGCGTGGAGTCACTGCCTTGTTAAAGTGATGGCAGATCTGGGAACAGATGTTGATGTATTTGATTTCAAGTTTAGTGAAATAAGTAAAATGCCTCGTTTTGCCTTTTTTTTCCCCATTATTTCTTCGATGAGGTAGACTGGGCAATCAGACAATGGTGCTGTTCAGATGAAATGTACTTTTGAAATTATAATGTACTTAACTGCTGACCAAACTGTATTCTTTCCTGTCTTTCTCCAGCGCTGTGTGGTGCTGCGGTTTTTGAAGTCCCCACCAAACCAGAATAAGGTAAGATTCGACACATACAGTTGATAAAAGCCCCCAGGTAAGCTAATAAAAACCAGTCTGAGGAGAAACAGGAAACCTGTGAAGGAACTGTGACTGACAGGGGTAAGAATAGGGGATGTTTTGAAATGTGCCTGTGTTTCAGGCGTTTTGGCAACAGGAGGAAATTTGAGGTCCCCTTACGTAACTAAGATTATGTGACTGCTGACGTCAAGCCCTTTGTGCGGGATAGATTGTAAGACTACGATGTGTAGAAGGTACATCTTTCTGTAAGGATAGCTGTGTCAGCAGAGAAAGTGTTAATGTTGGATATCAGCATAGGAGAGTGGGGTGATGCTGAGGAGGAAATGACGGTTTTACTGACTGTTGCTAGGAGGGACAGAAGAGGAACAGCTGGCGTTGTGATAAAGGTCTGCTGTTGACTACCTGTTCAGTAGCTAAAAAGCCATGGACTTTGGACAAAGATATGAAATATTCACAGAATAGCCTTTGTCAGTGAGTGAGTTCAGTGTCCTGCTTGTTGCAGAAACAACATGGTGGGACTTGGTCTACCAGTTGTTTTGACTGTGGCAGGTTTTTCTGTTAGAGAAGGAACAGAAGTGAGTTACCTTAGTAGGTTTGCTTTAACAGAGATAAAAAACAATCGGGAATCAAAGGTAGAGGGTAAAAGTGAAATGTCAAGGGGGAAAAAAAAAAGAGAGCACAAGGGGCAGGAGGTTCAAATTCTGACATTTCCACAACCTCATGAGTAGGCTTTAGGGTGTGTTGCCTGAGAGATACAGGGACTCAAGCAAGTTAGGGCAGCTTCTGAATCATAGCGGGGTAAGGTTCAGCGGCAGACTGTTCTGGTGAGAAAGAAATATAAAAAGCATTACAGAGGAAGTGCTTAATTTTGGGAAAAAAGAAGGATGAATGTAAAGTAAATGTATAGGAAGGGCATTCGGCTTTGCATCAGGAAGATGAATGCAAAATGCATTCAGTTTAACCAGGGACAAAAGAGACATTTCTAAAGTAGATCAGAGGCAAGCAGAGGAAGGTAAACCCCATGAGCACAGTGTATGTCTGAGTTATTCTGCTACTATTTTACTTGAAATAAAAGTGTGGTAAAGCTATAGTATGATTCAAGTAAATTTTTCATCTGTTTATGGTGGCAGGATTTCAAAAATGTATCCTGTGCCTCTGCAGTAGTCCAAGATAATGACGTTAAGAGTTTTGACAAGAACAGGGAAGAAACCAGTGGACTGGAAGAAAGGAAAACAGTGCCTATCTCAATTTTTAATATAGCAGGGGAGGATTAGACCACAAGTTTTAAAAGTCAGTTGATTGCTATTTATTTAAGAAAACAAAACACTGAGTACCAGCTTTTTTTCTGTTGTGGGTTTTTTTTGTTTTGTTTTGTTAAGTCTAAAGAGGGTGTTGCATGGTAATTGTTTTTAAAAAATTGATGTAGTGTGACGAAATTGCAAAGGAAGCCAGACTTTTCACAGTTACCCACCACAGCACTGAAGTTGATAATACTTCTGTGGGCTACTTTGGCATGTATATAGTTTTCTGGGATTGAGATAGCAAAACACAATAAAAAATATCTCCTGGGCACGTTGCTCTGGTACTATCTGAGCACTGCTCAGGTTCTTGAATGTTTTTTTTTTTCCTCTGCGTATTCAGATTAGTAAAGCGGCTTGGAGTCTGCCAAGCACAGATCGCTGCAGGTATTCCTGTGGGCTGTAGCTGTTGAAGCACCTAGAGTTTGGTTTTCCAACTTCCATTCAGAGTTGTCCTGGACAGACACACTTCTCTTCTGACTGTTGTAACAGCAAAACAGCTGTTTGTTGATGCACACAAGTGTGTCTCTGTGTCTCTGAGTTCACGCTCCAGATTGATAAATGCATGCTGCAAGAGCAAAGTTGCCTGTTCCACGCAGAAGTGTGACTTCTGAGGAGATGCAAAAATGCATTCTGCTTTTGCCTTGTATTGTGGTTGTGTAGATTTGTGTTACACAGTTCCTTTTGGCTTTGCTTTCTAAGTAGGAGAATTTGTAATTTGAATATATTTAATTATTCAGGTCATTGATTTTTCTAAAGGATGAGGGATTTTTGGAGGAGAATGATAGACTAAATGTTTTCTCTTCAGATCTGTAAACAAGCTAAGATGTATCTTCACCTTAATGATTCTATGATTCTGTGAAGTCCTGGAGAATCAGTTTTGGGACAAACTTGGATGTAGCAACATGACAGCTGTAGAGGAGACAATGTTTTTTAGGTATAATCTACATTCCTGACTAGTGCAGGATGAGTTAGGATGTAAAGTCTTACATAGCTGTGCATGACATTGTAGCTCATCCAATGTAAACAACTCTGAAAGCAGAAGTTGAAGCAAAATGTTTTCTAGTAAGATGCATACGGAAATTCAGGTGTGGACAAATGTGTCTCAATCTCTTCTGCTTAACTCCTTTGGAAAAGGTACAGAATTCTGGACGCTGCTTGTTATTTTAGTGTTTGGTTAGGAATTTGGGACTAGATAATCTAGTAGTTAAACAGGGTGGCGTTATGGCAAGTTATAATCTTCTTACAATTCAGTGTTCTAATGACAAGTACTCATAATCAATAATTTAACTCTGGGGCTTGCATTTCTTGAGTAGAAAGTCAAGTGTCAGGACTTGGGCAATGATTTTAATTGCATATTGTTAGTATATAAGTCTTCTGCATGTATGAATTTTTTGCTTTTTTATTGTATGGAACCTCTTGGAGTTTTAGTGTTTTGCTAAATGAGCAGGCAGTAATGACGGGTCCTTCAAAAGCCTTTTGTCTTAGTGTTTTTTATGTTGAAAGGTGATGCTCTAGTAGCCTGTTAACTGTTTCTTGTTTTGAGTATATCAAATATACTTGCTCTTAAAAGGAGGTGAGCAGGTGTCATAAGCTTGATTCGTAATTTTAACTGGTGAGTTTTTAACTGATTTTATGAAATACTTATTTTCCAATATGTGTGTGTATGCATGTGTGTGTGTATATATAGATGATAAAGAAAAAAAAAAAANAAAAAAAAAAAAAGAAAAAAGTGTGGGTAATGTGTACATCAGCAGACCAGGTCAACATAACCTGTAGGTGGGAATTAGCTGAGATTTCTGTTATTGTCCAAGATGATGTCACATTCCTTCTTGCTGTTCAGAATTTGGATAGGCTAAAGAAAGGGTTATATTGTCATTAGAAGGGGAGAAATCTGTATACAAATGGAAGTTTTTGCTAAAGTATGTGCTCAGAATTCCTGTTTCCCTCCTCATCAGGGGAGGAGGATCCTAGAACTACTGATGGATTAAATTGCTGGGAGGGTTTCCCCTCTGTAAAGCAACTTCCTGAACAGCTGAACCATGAAGGGAGTGGACACAGTGTGTTTGCAGGGTGCTTAGGGTGAGAGTAGCAGGGTGGGAGCGGGGGTTTCCCTGGTGCGGTGGTCTCCTCTGCCCTTGGGCTGAGAGCTGTGAAGGAGCCGGGGCTGCGGCAGTCCCTGCTGATGGCCCTGGGTGTGTTCAGCGCCAGTGACGGGACGCTGTCGCTGCTGTTAAAATAGCCTTTTGCACGCCCATGTGGGTGGCCTGCTTGTGCATCTTGTTGCCTATTAATTATTTTTTCTTAAATATACTTCTTTAGACCAGATGACTGCAATTGAGAAAGCTATTCAGGCATCATAGCATGTGTTTTGTTCTAAGACTCAAGCAGTGGCCTGTTGTGTAGAGATTCCAGGCTTACTCTGGCTCTCTTAAATGGGCTCAGGGTGAGCCGTTCTGAGGAGCAAATCTACATACGATATGCCAAGTGTTTTAAAGAATAAGTGTAAGCGCTGTCCTGGACTTTATAGAATGATGGAAATGCTGTGTAAGTCCCTTGGAAAAACTGGTTTTCCTACTTGCTGCAAAGGATTGGGTTTTTTAGGTTAGTGCTTTTGCATACTGAAGTAACGGTATGTGGTACAGTACGTTACTGAAGCTAAGGTGTAGTAATGTCTGTTACTGTAGTAACTTCTTTCTGTAAAGCATTATTGTGTATTGCAGTATTGTGTATTGCTGCTTCAGTCTGGAGAATGAATCCTGCTAGAGGAAGATTATTAAACTTGGTATGCAGTCTTAGCAGAGCTGTGTTACAGTAACGAACAGACCTTTCTTAGTCCTACACAACCTGTGTAAGTTTGTTGGGTAACAAACCCTTCAGGTGGAAAAAAATTGCCTGTTGCAATGGTATTATAAAACGAAGTTAGTAAGATGGCCTGGTTAGTGACAGTCTCCTTTTACAAATCTTAACACATTTCGTTTGTGTTGGATGTGGTCTTTCCTCCTTTCTCTAGACTTTGTCTTTATCTGAGTGTTGTCCTCTCAGCATTTTATTTTCTCTTACTGGGTCAAAGAGTGGATCTTGAGTCCTCTCCCTCTCTTCCACCTTTTTCATTTTCTCTCTCCCTTTTCCCCTGAAATTTAATAATAATAGTAATATCTTCTGACCTTTTTCTTGGTTATCCCAGCTTCTCAGACAGCAGTAGGGGAACAAATGTAGCCCAAGTTTCATGCGTCTGTTTAATTTCAACAGGTGCTCACCTACCAAACTTAGTAGAACAATTAAGCTACTTTGCTAAATCATTGTCTAGTATGTGTATGTATCCTTGAGTGTTGTTTATTATTATTTCGTAGTTAAATTACCATGTTTCTGTCTTCCAGACTTCAGAGGAAATACTACAACATCTGCAAAACATCGTAGACTTTGGAAAACATGTCATGAAGCAGTTCTTTGGGGAGAACTATGTTCACCATGGGGTAAATGTTTTATTCTTAAAACAAGTGGGTTCTGCACTCTAAACACTGAAGTGTTTAGGGAACACTCAATGCCAGTAAAACGTATTAATAGGGTTTGCAGATATTCTCACACAAGACAGACACAGAAGAAGCATTTGGATCAGAACAAAGATCCTGCTCTGTGCTGCTGAGGTGATTGGATTGTACTCTGTGGTTTGAGCTGTTTAAAGCTACTGATGAGATGATTGGTCATTTCTTTGCCCTGCATAAGGTGAGAGGTGTGTGAGAGGTTTTTAGAGTAACTGCAAAACAAGGGGAGAAGTCTGGTTCATGTGAATTGTCTAGGTTTGTGTGCAGTCAGAGGTAACCTTTTTCCTCATCACTCACGCTGTTCTTCAGGGCAGCCAGACCTAGTTAACTGAACATTGGATACCTGAGTGGAAAAGTCACACCTTCTCCTGGAACTTGCGTTACACAATTCTGCCTTGGCAGGGTGGAATGTGAAACATGGGCCAGGGTGAAATGGGACACTTTAATTTGTGAAAAGGTCAAAATGATGCAGTTTCTTCGTGCATATTAAAGTTGCACTGAAATTGCACTTTTTCATGTATTTAAATTAGTTCTTGATTTCATAGTGGAGTAAGTATTGCATGTGACTGCAGGTGCAGGTCTTCACACAGATGGTTAATCAGAGGGGAAAGCTGCTGATTGTATAGTTCAGGATACTTTTGTTAATATCCGGTGAACTTTGGTATTCCATTTTAAGACCCCCCCAAACTGGATACCAATTTTTGTTCTGAAATATGTATTTCTTTTGTTTTTCAATAGGAGATCATTCAACTGCCTTTAGACTTCGTAAGACAGCTCTGTTTGAAAATTCAGCCAGAGAGGCCAGGTGAGTGCCAGGGCTAGCGTTAACAAGGGGGCCTTCCTCAAGCTGTAAAGCATTGTGCTTTATCATAAAGTAAAAAAAGCATCTACCTCAGAATATCAAGAAACTTCTTGCAATATTTGGACAATGGCACTTTGAAAATTTATGGAAAAATGGGTGTGTTCTAGAATTAAAAATTGCATCTGATGCTAGTTTCATCAAACTGGGGAAAGGGATCTCCATAAGCCTGTGTGTGTTAAATCTCGAACAAGCTTCTACCTTGCTGTGAAGTTTTTTACAAAGGTCAGTAAGGGAGGGGGAAGATGTCTCCTGAAATAATTGTTTCAGTTCCATCAGTTTCTTCTCCTGGATTGTGCAGCAGAGCTTTGGAAGGAAGATAGTTTCAGAAATTCCCCACTCAGTTGTTTTATTTTCAATGTTAGTATTTCAGCATCTCACATCTTATGAGTCATGGCACTCAAGCAGTGTGCAACTTAGCGTTCCAGCTCTTCGTGTCTCTTTCCCGATAGCTGGGCATGTCTCGCTGCGAGGGGCTGCAGTGTTACAGGCTGTGCTGCCTTTAATGAGCATCCCTGGGCTTTGAGGCTGCGCTTGATTTCTCCCAACTCTTACCTGGTCCCTGGGCTCCCTGTCCAGAGGCCACGTGCAAGTTCGTTTTTCCCGTCCCCTTGGACAGGGTGGGGGCTGAAGGGGACAAGTGTGTGAGGTAAGGGTGCACTGACCTTCGGAGACCTTTCGGAACAAGACTGGAGGTTTGGCAATCTCTGACGCAGCCAGCATGAAGCACCGCGCTGCGGAGTTTGGTGTCGTCATTATTAGTCAGCAATGCTTGGGTGCATTGTTCTTCATGTGTAGCTAAAAGTACAGTGAGGTGTAAGCTCTAAAATGGGCAAAGAGCAGATGTCCCTCATGGTGTATTCATCTTATGGAGCTGTCCAAGTGGTGTTCCTTGCTTTACAACAGCAAATCTCACTGTTCATTTTTATCATGGTTTTTTTTTTTTAAACCTTGAGGAAAAAATTTCCTTTAATATTACCTTTCACATAAACCTGTCTAACTTGCAAAGGAACTTCTTTATTACTTCAGATTTCTGGGTCTGTCTGATTTGGCAAGTGGCTTTCAGTTGAACATGGATGTACTTTTGCTTAAGTTCATAAAAAGAAAACAAACCCCAGCATTTTGTTGGAGAAAAAAGGTTTCTTCCTGCTTATCGTAGTGAAGTACAGCATGTAATTGCAGGCTGATACCTTATGAGGCTTCTGTTTCAGAGATATTTTTTTTCTATTCCAGTAGATTTTTCTTAGCAATGGAAACTGTAACAGAACACACATATTCTGTATGTCTCTTTAGTAACATAAATATTTGAAAATCTAGGAGTGTATGTTCTTGTTAAATTTGAATTAAAATTTGCAGATCTCTGTCTCAAAGGACACTTGTGGAGGGATGTTATTTAACGACTTTACATAATGCCTCTTAATCTTAGTCTCAAACCATTTTGCTACTTCATTTCTTCTCACCTTTATATTAAAAAAGCTATTTTTAAAAGGGTGATCTTAGAAGAGGAAATTCTTGTTCTAAGTTGTGAGCTTGTGAGGAGGGAGAAGCTGACTTTTCCTTCTGTGTTCGTTTTTGCCTATTTATTATTTTGATGTAAGCACTGCAATGGCTAGGAAGAGACTACCTACAGACTGAGGAGTTGGGCAAAGCTCCTTACAGGTTCTGTTTAGATTTACACTTTCTCCTGAACTTCTGGACAGTTTATGACAGTCCTGCCCGTTTTCAGATTCCTCTTGACTAGACTGAGGGATGGCAGTTCATGCAGTTTGGTAAGCAAACGGGAGATCCCATCTTTGAATACAGCAGTGAGTCTCTTTACCTGCTGTTGGCCGATGGAGCGCACTCCCTGGCTGTTTCGGGCCCCTCACTAGTGTCTGTCTTGGGACGAGCTGGCAGCAGCCATTAAAAGCAGCTCTGGAGGCACTCTATACGCCTGTGACAGTGAGGACAAATTTATGCAAGTACCTAACTGGCTAAAGTGTCCTGTCTTTATGAGGTGTTCCCACCCCCACTTGGTGAACGAGATAACTACAGAGTAAAATACACATCCACGTACCTAATTTTCTTGTTCGTGTTGGTTTTGTTTTCTCTTCCCCCCCAGAGTCTCGCTGTGATAAAGATGTGGACGCTCTTAGTGGTTATGCAATGTGCCTTCCTAATCTTACCAGGCTGCAAACCTATCGTTTTGTGGAGCACCGGCCAATCCTCTGCGTAGAGATTAAGGTACTGAATAGGAAAAGATCCTGCTGGGGGTTTTGTTTGCATTTTTTAAGCACATAGTGACCAGAGCAGTTTTAAAGGAATGCAGCAGTGGGATAAGGCAGAGCTCACTGCTTTCACTGTGACCCATAGGATAAAGTATCCCTCTCCCCCTTCGAATTCCTGATCTTTCAAAATTTGTGAAATTCCCAGTATTAGTGGCTTTATTGTAGGCCACAGCAGTTTTGTACGTCCTTATTTCTAAGCGAGGACTCTAAAATAATTAGGAATAATGTACGGCATCATATATTAAGTTTTTAAGTGCTGGATATTAACTGGCTTGCTCTTTTGTTTTTTTAAGTTTCCTTTAACTGGAAAGATTTGCATATCATTTACCCTTAGATTTATAATCTTTGTTTGTTTGTTTGTTTTAGCCAAAATGTGGCTTCATTCCTTTTTCCAGCCATGTTTCACAGGAGATAAAGCACAAGGTGTGTCGTTACTGTATGCATCAGCATCTGAAGGTAATTTTTTTCAGTAGTCATCCTGCTTTCTGTTCACTGTGCTGTTCTTTGTTTGTTATTCCAGTCTTGCTTTCCTGTCGAAACTTGCATGTTGTTGCTTAAATCTCTGATATAACTAAAGAGAGTAGGTGGATACACATCTGAGTTGCTGGGTGTGAATCTGTTTAGTGAGAGATGGAAGGATTCTGTGGGAAGTTGAAAGCAAACAAATACAATATTAATCTTTGCAGACTATTAACACTGTTGACTGAGTAAATGCCAATGTCAAATTTCCTCTCAAGTACAGCTCGCCAAATGTGTGGTGGCATTCTGTAACTTACAACAGCAGGTGACACACATGGGGTTCACTTGAGTGGCATCCATTGTGTGTCTGAAATTGTGTAACTGTGCCTTACTGTAATTTAATGTGACCTTTCTCCGTGCTTCCCATCTGTGAATGCAATTTGAATGACTTGAGCTAAATACGATGAGGAGGACCCCTGGTAGTCATAATTGGTACGTTCAAAGGGTTTTAAATGTCACAGGACTTCTGACGACAGGATGTCAGTGCCACGCACCTGACTATTAAAGTACTGAGAGCAGTTATTCCAGAAAGTGATTAACAGCAGTGGTGTGGGTTTTCAACAGGTAGCAAACGGAAAATGGAAACGACCGAGTAAATATTGCCCATTGGATCTCTTCTCAGGGTAAGGAAGCGTGTGACTTGATTCTGTGTTTTTGCCAAAAAAGCTGTGTTACATATTTCTTTCTGAGATTACTTTGAGTGTAGGGTGAGGGGATGATCAGTGCCTACTTTTCTGACTTTTATGGTCGATATTTCTGGTGCTACATACCTTTATACACCTATTTCAGGAATCAGAGCTGCTTGTTAACGTACCAGTGCCTTTTGCTACATAATGTTAAACCTAAGTTTAACACATCTGAAGTTCTATTGGTGAATAATCACATTATCTTTGCTGTGACTTCAGCTTAATGAGTGTGTTCACTTGAGAAACCCAGTTCTGATCCTATAGGGTTCCCCAGGCGTGGGTGTAAACAGCTAAAGGCTGTGATAAAACATTCTCGGATTTACTTTTTTTTTTTTTCCCCGTTAGAAATAAACAGAGAAGGCACTTTGCTTTGAAGAGCTTACTACAGGAGGCACAGAACAACTTGAAAATATTTAAGGTAAATAATCAAATCTGTGTTTTTTTTGTCTTGGCTTTTAAACAATTTGACTTTTGCATCTGAACAGTCAAGATCCTACTTCAAACCTGCCTAATCTGCACCATCACTATTGCACCCCACCAAAAGAAGAAAACAGGAAAATTCTTAGTTAGATTTAAAGTTAGGACAGGTAAGTAATGCTTTCCCGGAACTAATTAGTCTGAAAGAATTGACAATGAACAACAAATAGAAAAGGACTTTTAAAGATGACTAGAGTTTCAAAACTTTATGTGCTTCTTCAGGAGGGAGAAGATAGAGAACGTTGCATGTTGCTGCAAATATTTTTTTCAATTACTGTTAACAGCACTCAGGCAAGCCCAATGCACCGCATGCCTCACTGAGGAAGTAAAAAGTTACCTTTCTGTGGCATTAATGTAGGAAAAATAGAAAGCAGGAACTGATGGCTTATGCAGATTTTCAGATTAATTCTAGGAAATAAGATTCTTTATGATTTATTTATTTAGTATTAAGCCAACTATTTGAATTGCATAAACTTGTATGAACTGTCCTGCTTTTTCTGTCTATTAGGTATTTCTATGAGGTATTTACCTATTTTCTATTAGTTAACTCACGCCTTTTCTGTCCTTTTTTATAGCCCTCTGTTTTCCAATTTGGCTTTTAAAAGAAGGTTGTTTCACATGGTGCTTTTTCACTGTTGATATTATTCAGAAAGAAGCAATAGGAAAATGTGCCAAGTAGCAGTGCACTTTTATTATTGTGATTACTTAGAGTTGCTTAGGTTGGGAAGTAGCACTTGATTAAAATGGGCTTTCTGGTCCTAATTCAAAGGTTGTTACTTGTGGTATCTGACTAAAGTGAAGAGGGCAAATTTGTGAGATTGGGAATGTGTGTATTTGTATGCAGACTGTTCAAATGACACTTTTCTGTGCTATGTATCTTAATCAAGCATCAGATTTAATCTTTTGACTAACTATGAATAACTGGATTTCATTAAGTGCCTAAATTTTTTTCTTTTCTCATTTGCAGAATGGGGAACTAATTTATGGCTGTAAAGATGACCAGGACTGTGTCTCTGACTGGAACGAACTTGCTCGCCACTTAAAACCTTTCTTTTTTCCTTCCAATGGGTTGGTCAGTGGGCCACACTGTACAAGGACAATTATTAAAGAACTAATCCACGTCATAACGATGACGCTACTAAGTAGTACTGATGCCTGCCGAGCAGGTGATATGAAGACAGTTCCCATTTCACAAGGAAGAAGCTACTGTGAAGCAAGTGCTTTTAATAAGGAGCTAGTAAGAAATGGTAAGAACTAATTTCTTGAGCGCTGTCAGTAATTAACTGTTATCACGTAAAAATTCAGATCTTTGCCTCCTGTTTGCTGTTTAATACTGATGTGAGAATGGAAACAGAATCTTAGTGACATAGAAAAAATGAGTTCTGAGCTGCATAACTGCTAGATAATTGTTTTTATATGACCTTGTAGTGAGCACTTCTAGCACTGTACTAATGACAGTGATAAAAATCAATTCAGAAGGTGGTAGAGGAAGAATGGAAGGAAATACCAGTTTGAGCTGGTAACCATCACAGGCACTTCAAATGAGTGGGGAATTTCTATGTTGTATGTGATGCAGTCTGGCTGCTTGGTATACCTCGTTCTTGCCTCTCCCTGCTCCTCCTGTCAGCCCTCACCAGCTAGGGTGTAGCTTATTTTCTTTTCTTCTACTACTCTTCTCCTGGTAAAGAGAAAGGTATGAACACTGGGGGAAAAGGAATGGGAAGTGAGAGCTGGAAAAACATAATGTTAATTCCTCAGTGAATAAGTTTTGTCAAACTATTAATTATTCAAGATGCTGCTAGTTATTGTAATTACTCAAACAGCTTGTTTCTTACTCTGCTTTTGAGGAGGATCTTTTTCAGTGCTGGTTGGTTTTGTTGTATGGTGTTGGAGAAGGAGCTGTGTTACAGAAATGATAGCAAATACAAATCTCTTTATACTATATTAAAAAGACCCGATATTGAAAATGGTAAATTACTTTTTGCTAACAGTTCATTCTGTTGAAAGTGAATTTGTGATGGCTTAAAAGCTCATATGAAAAATTTATCTTCTTCCGTTGCAGTCTACTAAATGAGTAGATTGCAGTGGAAGTGTGTGGGTCTTGGGTTTTTTTGNTTTCAGTTGTATACCAGGTGGTTTATGCTGCACTCAGCTGTGTGCTCGTGTAATGGCAAAATGAAGCAAGGACGATGCTCCTGTCTGCCTGATTTGAAAATACATTTTCTTCTAGGTAAACATAAATTGGCAAGTTCTGGCTTACCGAGGGGTTGTCTCCTTTATAAAACCCTTCAGGCTCAGATGCTTGACACGCTGGATATTGAAGGACTCTATCCTTTGTACAGTAGAGTTGAACAGTACTTAGAGGAATTTCCTGAAGAGAGGTAAGACTTGATGGCTTTTCTTTTCAGTTCTGATTGAGTAGGTGTGCAGACAAGACTGACTCTGTGCAGACACAACCATTTGTTCTCCCTTGTTAGGCTGTGTACAACCTTCCCTCAGGGTATTGCCTATTCTGAATTTCTAACTTGAAATGCCAGATAACATAAAAGCTGAGTTTTGTTGTTAAAAGTTTTGAGGTCAGTCACTTTGACCTGAATTTTAAGTAATGATTATGGGAAGTTCACAACAAGGTAAGAGAGATAAAATACCCTGTTTCTTAGTAGTGGAGGTGGTGTAGTTGAGGAAGGATGCAGTAAAATGGGTGGTTGGTTTCTCCCGTCTTCGGCACCTGCAGAGCTAGGTCTGCCGTCTGCAGTAACAATGACGTTTTTATAGCCAGTCTGTACTGGTCTACCTGCAGCCTGCCCTTTCAAACCCTGAATTTGATGTTCAGCAGCAACCCAGCCTGTGCCTGCAAGAGCTTACAGAAGGTGTGAGCGGATAGTGGCCAGTGTCTGCTGCTGTGGCCAGTGTGTGCTGCCTGCCCTTGTGTGATGGCAATAGCTGCAAAAGCCACATTGTCATCCACATCATGAGTGATCAAGGCACAAGAATCTTTATCTTATGGCATTTCTTGCCTGGTGAAGAAATACTGGCCATTCCAAGCTGCTGCATTTCTTCTCAAATAAAGCTTGTTAGTTGTAATAATAGTGGCTGTACGTAAAGCCTTGATTTAGGTGCGTTTCATGTTCCCGGGCTGTAAGTTGCCTGTCATTCAGCCGTTGCTCACACGAGGGCACTCTGGCTTCACATGCAAGATGTCGCTGCTTGTACTCCTTCAGCTCCCTGGAAGGGTTGTTTCTGGCCAACAGGTTGGCCTTAAGTTCTGCTTAAATCACTTGCAGTGTGTCTTATTTGTATATTTATGTATTAAACAAATAATTTGAAGATGTATTCTTCCAGCTGTGGGGTGTTTGTGTGCTGCAGACCCCACTGCTATGGATTCAGCTTTTCAGGAGTTCACGTATTTAACCGGGGAGGGAAGGAGGCCAGATACACTGTCCCCTTGTTAGCACATATGATGAAGCCAGGGACAGAGCCGTGCCTTGTCGGATAAGTGTGTACCCTCACAGTTTTTAGCACGGCTTCTCAGAGTTCCTGCAAACTGTTATAAATTTCCCCTTTTTGCAAAAATATGCTGTACTTGTGATACACAGATGACAGTAGATTAAGAGTGATTCATGGTTAAAAAAACCCAACCCAGCTCCCAAGCAGCAGCAGCTCTTGAGCGACAGGAGGATAATGGGGACTGGTCATACACAGATCTTTGTGTATTAACCTGTTGCCGTGTTTATTGGTGTTACTGTTGGTTTGTTCTCAGTGTCTGGGCTGCTGAAGAACGATCTCAGTGATAATCAGTAAATCATCTTGTAAATCTTGTTTTAAAATTTATTTAGGAGTACGTTACAGATAGATGGACCTTACAATGAAGCGTTTTATGAGAAGCTGCTAGATCTTTCAACTGAAGATGATGGGACAGTAGCGTTTGCATTAACCAAGGTACTTCTCCTCTGCATGTTGTCAGTTTTAGATACACCTAGCAGAAATGGACGGTGCCTTAACAAGACTGCTGGTTTGTCACATGTCTGTACAGTTCAAGTTTTTAATTGTGCCAGGGTGTATCTTTATAGCAGAAGCAGTTAAAACCAAACGTGTAGCACCAGTTCTTGAGAGAAAAATAAAGCTGGTAATTTCCTTTCTAGACAGAGGAAGAATTTGTAAGAACTGGTGCTGTTTTGGCCATCAAGAAAAGTAGTTGTAGGAAATCAACATGATTCTTATATGGGACACTGTAAAACCCCTTGCTCCTTGTAGCCATTTGTTACAGAGATAATTTCCAGCTCTTAAAATACCCATAGTAATATACTGAGTATGCTAATGCCTTTTCTAAAGAACAGTAAGCTTTACTAAGGCAAATACAAATATAATAGCAAATTCCCATTATTTTATGTTGCATAGGTGCAGCAGTACAGAATAGCAATGACGGCTAAAGACTGCTCCATCATGATTGCCCTTTCACCTTGCCTACAAGACGAATGGTAAGAGAGACCTGCTTTTGAACGACTCTGCTCATTACAAATTAGAGATGTCCTTGCACAGTTCAGTCAATTCAAGTAACTCTAAAAAAGTAGGGGGTTTTGGGGGGTGTGTACAAATATTTAGCTGTGAGCATGTTAATAAGGTAGAGTTCTGATTTAAGACATCTAAGACTGGTCTGTTTCTGAAGAGTTTTTAAGTTGATGACAAGGGTTAAGATTGTATATTTACTCCCTTCTTGAAATTTGAATGGACTTGTTCATAGCAGATATGCATGGTTTTAGTTAGGGACAATTTTTCTGCCTTTGTGTCTTCATATGAAAGGTTCTACAAGATGAGTTGCCTTTAACCCCCTAATTAGAAAACAGAAATCTTTATCAAGCAGATCAGTACAAACAAAGCAATAATCAAGCAGTGACATCCTTCACTGCAAGGCAGGAGGCTTTGCCACAATATTCTAGCCTGTCCTTACAGGGGGGAGTTTGCCTTATCAAGGCCTTGTTATTTTTAGTGAACATTGTTTTCTGCATTTGCCCTGCAGTTCTTGAATGAAATGTTCACGATGCGGATGACTTGTGCAACTGTTGACTTAATAACGAGTCCTCCATTCTTCAGTGTGCTTGGACACAAGTTCTAAGACTAAATTTGTATTACCTTGAACCCAAGCAGGAGCTGCAGCGATTCTTTCTGCTTTTGCTAGTTACCAAGGCTATTGCTTTGTACACGTATCACCTAGAAACGGATTAGACTTACTAAATACGCAGACACAGGAACTGAGAGTTACGTTTTGACTTATGCTGTGTGGAAGCTGAAAGGAAGGTGACTGGAAGAGGCACCAGCAAGTTCACTTTCAGACTGGTTAAGCTGGAGCTATAGTTTCCTAAAAGCTATAATAGCCAAAGTTTATTTTCTTAGGCTCTCATGGAATTTACAAGATAAACGTGAGAGTCACTTTTGCAGGTGGGCTGGGGATACTCAAATGGAAACTGTTGGCTGCAGTGACTCAGGTGCACAATATGGTTTTGTTTTCCAGCTCTGAGCAAAGACCTGTGGTACTAACATCCAAATCAAGATTCACCTTTTCTGTTTCTGTCCTGGACCTCGATCTAAAACCATATGAAAGCATTCCTCATCAGTACAAACTTGATGGCAAGATCGTGAACTATTATTTGAAGAATGTACAGGCCAAAGATGACCCCGTTATGCCCAGTCTCTTCAAGGAGAATGAAGACTGCACATTAGTTCTCCATAAAGTGTAACTGTTTCCTTAAGGTTATTTTTATTTGAACACACTAGAAAGTGAAAGATTAATGGAATACAATTATGGTGATTTTTTTTTTCTGTTGTGTTCGGTGCATTTTTCAGCTGTGAATGTTTTTGCTTAAGAAATGATTTCTAATTGGTATGCCTTTTCAAAGACATGGAATAGCACTAAAACATGCATTTGGTATATAACCTTAATGAATGTATTTAATATGACAGAACAGATAACGTGCCATAGCTTGGAATGAGAAAACAGATCAAACGAATACTAGAAGTCTACTTCCTTAGAACTGGGAGAGCACAGAATTTAAAGGCTTCCTGAAGTATTGCACTAATGTAGAAAGAAAGCCTCATTCCTAACCAGAGAATTGCCTTGGTGCTTGTGCTTTTGAGTCTCACTCATACCTACTCCAGAAGAGGGAATGCTCTGACAAAACCTAATATAAAACTTTAGCATTAAATCCACTGAAAATACAAGTGAAGTGGCTGCTCAAGTGTTAGTGATCCAAGGAACTACTGTGTTACCGCAGAACTCTTTTAAGCTAATGCATGAGATTGAGGACACCAGACTGATCCAGAAGTGTTGTCATCACCTTGTATCTACCTAAAGTTTCTGAAACTAAGTGAAAAGGGTTAATGGTAAGCATCTTTGAATTTTATGTGATAGCTGGGCTTAACTCATCTGACATACTGGTCTTTCATTTTCTATATGTTATATGCTGCTATTGAAGGTGAAACCACAGCTTGCTCTTACCTAATTTAAATTGAGCTATAAGAATAACATATGATGAATTTTACAGATTATTTCAGGTCTTTCAGATTGTGTTAAACGTTGGCATTATTTCACCGATGTCCTGCTTACTGTGTAACTTGACCAGCTAGTTTCAGGCTCATTCTTTTTAAGTGACACAGAAAAAAGGTGACAGATTCTGATTTTCTTTTCTCAAGCTGCAGGGGGTCACTTTCTCAGGATGAGTAACTGGAGCTAAGCCTGTATCACTACTTCAGCCGTTTCTTGATGACTTTACTTTGCAAACAGTAGTATGTGCAGCTGATGAAGTCTTGTGAGATGTTGCAGTAAAAGCCATCGTGAAGGAAGATGCTGAGCTGGAGACTGAGGATATATTCAAAACTGAGGGTAGTATGATAAGATCTAGAGACACTTTTCCCAAACACTTGGGGATTACACACCCTGAAATGCACAGAAGGATGTTAGTGAAGCTACAGTGAACTGCTGTTACCTGGATACAGTGTATGCTTACTGGTAATGTTTTTAAAAATAATGTAGGGTTAACATTTTTAAAATATATATTTGGATCTCAGTGTAATCTTTGAATCATTCCATTTTACCTGAAATTCAAAAAGCAAAGCCAGAAAACCCTGCATATAGGCACAACTCAAAGGACAAAATATGAAATGTAGAGCTTTGCTGTGGGCAGTGACCCACGTGAGGCATCTCCTGTACTCTGCTTCCAGGTGACAGCGCCCTGTTCTGGGCCAGGCCGAGAGCTGCTCTCACTGAAATGTGATCCTGCAGCAGTGCAATGCGCTGGTGATAACCCCTTCTTTCCAAAGACAACCTGCGGGGAGAGAGGTCTGTTTTTAAATCTAGAAATTCTCCAGCTGGTAGACGAGGAGGGAAGGACTATCCACAGCAGTAAACTTTTCAGGTTTCAATGTTGTAACTTTACACGCATTTCATATGCAACTAGAAGCGTACGTGCTGATCACACAGTCCCATTTTCATGCAAGAAGAAGCTAAAGATGAAGTAAACTAAAGGTTACACAAAACTAGCTAAACCAGTAACGTCGGTGGATAAAGTAGGAATGAATTTTGCCTGTCTACTGGATCCCAAACTTGATGTTAGTCTGCCTTATAGCTAACAAGATGTTTTATTAGAGAGTTGCTGTTCATCAAAATTTAACCTCCTGCATTGCTCAGCTGTAGATTCTGACAGAAACCAATCTCATCTGTCAGTTTTTCCTGACCTGCCAGAACAGTAGGAGACTATTTCACTGATCAAATAGTGGATTATTAAAATTACGGTATTATAAACATACTGTCACTTCAGTTTGTGATTTCTCCACCTGTTTCACCATTGCTATAAAATACTTCCTCATAACTTACAAACGGAGCAGGCAGTAGTACTGCTTGCGTGGTTACAGCGGCTGCGGACTGGAAAAGGGAGGCTCTTAATGTTGTGGCTGGAGAGGCCACAGGTCATGGGTCGGGCCCCTTGATTCCAGGAACGACTGTTACTCCCTGCCTAAGAAGTACATGACTTAAAATGGTCCAGGTTTGGTTGGGAGCTAGCGCAGAGAAGGAACTCTCCTGAAAAATGCTGAGAGTTCACAAATGAGCTGATGGAAGTGCAGGAAGATTACAAGACGTCTGTCTAATCTGCTTTGGTTCTTCAGGGATGAATGTATGACGTGATGCTTTTGTCATCTGTTGCCTATTACAATTTTCCCCTAGAAGTAGGAAATCAAAATGAAGACTGCAGCAAGCAGCAGAAACTCATCCATCTCTCTACAGAAGTGTAATGGTCCTTTCTTGTTTAGTTTAATGCTGTCTCTACTGAACACTTACGTTGTGGAAAGAAGTTACTTTGTACAGGTACCCACCCCCTTTATTTTAATAGCATAGTATGTCTTTGAAATCTTCAAATTGTCTACTTCCACCCTAATTTAATGAGAAAGCTATTTAACTCTTTGCTCTAGGAGTCTCTTCCTGTTCTCTTGTCAGTTAAAAATCACTGTATTTTACAGAGCTGTGAAATGAAATGGATTTTTATGGACTTGATTTTGACAGTGCATGATCTTTTAACGCTTTCCAGGTATCTAGAAAATGTTAAGAAGATAAACCACTCTGGTACATTAATGATTCAGAAAGATAAATTTATAATGAAATCACTCTGTACATGTAACTATTTTATTTGGCATTTTTGTATTTAAACGGCTGTATTTATTTTCATGTCATGACAATTTATATATAACGTGCCATAATTGTACAGATAGCATGTTTTATGAGTATGGTTTCTAAATGGAAAATAATGTTTATATTCAATAAAATTATAGACTGTGTAACACAATATCTTAATTAAAACTACTTTTGAAATTGCTACCTGTTGTAAGTAATGCTGCTGTTCATTTTTCCAAGCCAACCACTTTGATCAGGTTTTCGATAGCTGTCTCAATCCCAAACAGAAGCAGCATGCTTCGGAAGTGGGCAGGTGCACTTTCAATAGTTGCCATCTTCTGCTCCAAGACTGCAAGAAAAATGGAACAATGAACATTATTCAAACAGTTGCACTTCTACTGAAAGTAGCTGTCAGCATTGCATTTTTTGATACAACAGGTGCTGTGCTGTCTAGAGGAGGAAGACATACATGGTTTTGCCAGCCCTTTTAACTTATACAGGAGGTGAAGCATAGCCGCTTGCTAAATTGGGCTTTGTTTGCCTGGTTGGGCTCCACAAGATGTATTTCCATTTTATCTAAAGAGATGCTGGCCAAAAAAAAAAAGGGGGGGACGACAGGCGTTCTGCTTGAAAGCTCAGAAACAGTCTCTGACTTGAACAACGTTACCTTGCTCCGGTACTTTAGTCAGAAGGTCCAGAACAGGTGTAATTCTCCCTTCTCCATCTATGTGTATCTTCCAGACAATCATTAATTCAAACCTGGATCACGTGCACAGAGAAGTTAGTGAGGTGTTAACTAGGCAACAGTTTTTAAGGTTTCTTCAAAGTAGAAAGTACAATATTCAGGAGTTTTGGACTCACGCTCTTAAACAGAATTCACCTCAGGTAATGCAACTCACCTGTCTCTGTGCTTGAGAAATAGAAATACTTACTTACTCATGTTTTGACCCAAGGAAAACTAGTAATCTATTGACAAAGAGAGGTTGTTACTGCATTTCCAGTACATTCATATGTTCAACCTCAAGGATTTTTCCCCTGGTTCTCATCTTTCTCTTATGAAGGGTAAGTTTCTGCGGTACAGTGATAAACAGTACGCCTTTGCAAGGCTAATTATTATTTCCAGCTTCTGCACGGGGACAAGATCACTGTACTAAGTGAACAATTAGGCAGCTGGCTTCTGCAAGGGCAGAATTGTTCTAGTCAAGTACACAGGGATTACTCTAGAACAACATTCACGGTACATTTGCTGCTTTATAATGTCCCATCTACTGTACTACATTTTGCATTCTATTCCAATCCCTGCTTTTAGGATTATTCCTTATTGAGAGTAAGGCTTTCCTAATCAAAGCTGATGGCACAATAACAAGGCAGTGTGAGGATGAAGTTCCCTTTCCCAGCGGTGTTTGAATCATGACTGTAAAAGTTTCCTTCAAATATCGTTTGTCAGCCTTTTACCCCTTCCTTGTTAAAAATCCTTTGAGAATAGCACAGAGCTTGCTCTGGGATTTTTGCAAATATTAATATCAAGCGTATTTTCTACCAACTCACTGAAATTATTTTCAAATTCTTGTATTTATTGATTGTGGGTGAGAGGGAATGTGTAATGGAACTGGGCATCTGTCAACAGGAAAAGAAGCTGATTTCCTAATACAAAATAGTTACTTTTCTCGGGCCTTACAGAATTCCTGACAGTGATACTGACAGTGTCTTACATGAAATGTCCCAGGATTTTTTTTTTTTCCATTCAATTAAAAAACCCAAATCTGCCAGAACATGTCTAGCAGGGAGCCCCAACAAATCCAGCGTGTGTGCTGGAGTCATTATCATAAACAGCAGCGCAGTGATCCTTCTACAACCAGGGAAAAACACAGCTCCAGTCGCTTTCACTAACATGGTACCTGCAATTTTCTTTCCATTCTTTAAGGGCAAGAAGACTAAAGAAAGGGGCTTTGCTTCAGCGCATCAGGGTCATTGCACCTTCTACCACAGAAGAAAGTATGAGCTGGAATGGACAGGCTGCCACACTGGCCCTTGCCTGAAGAAGGAATAAGCTCCTCGTCAGGCCCAGGGGTGGAAAATGCCACCTTATCTCCTGCAGGACAGCTGCCAGCGGCCCGCCCGTCACACTGAGCGGGATGTTGGCTTCCGCATCTGTTCTGCCCCTTGCTCTGGTCATGTAATGCAGGAAGAAAACCCAGATGGAGCAAATCCAGCCAAGCCTGACATGTTTTCTGATGCACGAGAGGGAGGGTGCATCCCACATTCCTAAACTTTGAATTTAGACTCCTCATTGTAGCATGAGCTTCCAAAACCAAGACAGTAATATTTTTTTTTCTTACAATGCAAATGAAAAGCCTTCTAGAACCCTTTGTTTTCCCCACCTAGCTTTTTGAAAGAGGGGGTACACACAGTAGCAATACCATCGATTGACACTAACGCCACATGCACAAGACCTGTACATACGTTTTTGGTGGTTTTGTTTTTCTCTTGTTTTTAATGTGTGGTTATAGCTCTAAAATGTAGCACACATCATCTAATGTCTTTGTTTAGAGGCATCACAAAGCAGAGTGACTGATTATCTGTAGACTGTCACTATGCATTTCACAATTCTTTATCCGCAGAAATCAAGACACGTATGTATTGGCTTACCCAGAATGTTTGGGGTTCCTCAGAATGATATAATCCCCCAGCAGTCCTTCTGGAAGGGCCACAACATCAGGATATTTGGCCTGTGAATAAAGAGGTTCAAAAAGGCTATAAATTAGTTCACAAAAACCATACATGACAAGGAAAGCACAGAGCTAGTGCTTTCCAGTTGCAATGGATTTAATTAGCTTGCATTTGTGATAGTTAAGAGTAACAATACTACCTGTTTAAAATTCTGACTTTTTTTTTTTTAAAGTTTTGATGGTTTGGGGTTATATGCAAAAGAAAACAGAATCTAGATGCAGCCTGTTATAACAAAGACTTCAGCACTGTTACTTGCTTGTCCTCTCTTATGTACTGGATACAGAGCTCTGCTCCAAAAATTGCAGTTTATAAAGTGTGAAAAGTCTGTCAGCCTAAATCATTCTACAGTCCTCACCGAGCACTTATGGAAAAGGAGCAGGAGAGCTCGGCTTTGAAAGGCACTGGAGAAAATGAGCTGGGTTTTACAGGATTACGCCTCATCTGGCAGACTGAAATTGCTACCAGATGTGACCTTGCTCTGGTTTAGGAATTTATGACAAACTGAAGGGGGTTTGTGCAGAACGCCAAATGACATAAAACACATGGAATTTGCCAGTTTTAATTTCTACAAAGTATCTAGAACTGTATTTACCATGGGGATAAAGACCACGATCTATCCTGGGAACAAAGACACAGAAGGGGCAGCAAAGTGCGCAGCAGTTACAGCGTGAAAACGTGGCCGGTCCAAGGTCCCCGGCCCAGCAGAACAGTGACCTTCCTTCAGCTTTACTCCCTGTGGAGTTACGCTCCTCTGGTGACAAAATAAAACAAGTTTTTCAGGCTTCCCTTCTCAATAATCTGTCTTTGGTATTCATGATGTGCCGCCTTTGTGTGGTATTGGAGGGCTCAGAGAACCTAGCACTCGCTTTGGCTCCAGGTTGCAAACCCTAGAAATTTAGGATCAGCTTCTCTCTGGTGGACAACTCTTAAGGTCCTCGTTTACGAGAGATCCCGAGTACACCATAGCTAAACGCCGAGTCATGTGTTATCTTCATCCACCCATACTGAGACCTTTGGGAATCACATGAGAAAAGAGATCAGAGGAACTAGATAAGAGTTCAAATCGTCAAACCGCTGAGAAACGCACCCATGGCTTGTCTGGGGGTTCCTGGGTAGCTGCATTTACCCCCAGCTAGCAGGTAGTGTTCTGTTGTACAGAAACCAGAAGTATCTCAAGGAAATCTCCAAGTGTGTAATTTTCTGTTGTCTAAAAGCTTCCTTGTACCTGGGAGAGACTGCGTTGGCGAGTCCCACACACAGCAGGCGGTTATTCTGTGCCTTAAATAAATGCCAGGGTTTTGGCAATCCATCTGAATGCTGGGAGAATCCGATCTCGTGTGAAATTCACAGCATTTGGGATGAAATCCAGCTTCTTAGCAGGAAAGCTCATATCTTAGCAAGCCCCAAAACGTACAAAAGGCCAAAACACAAATACTTACATCTCTTCAGGCATATTACATGCTAAAACTGGCATCATAACAGCGGCGTGAAGCAGCTCCTTGCCCAGACCCACAGGACGATGCACGGTTGCCCGCCTAGACTAAGGGTGATGCCTTAAAACAACCGTGTGGCAGAAGCAGGATGCAAAGCTACGGCACCCCGGATTAGGGGAGGAATGTTACACGCTGACAATTTAAGGAATAAAAGCCAGGAAATGCAGTCACACGACCCGCCCTTCCTATTCCACATATTAAATCTAACATCTGTATCCTGCAGGTAAAATGGGGGCATCTGGCACATAAATGAAAAACCTGGCGCCTGCTGTGCACAAGCTGCGACAGCCCGGACAGAACAACTCCAACCACGCTTTGTGGGTATCGGGTTATCACCTCAGATGCTTGTCTGCGCAACTGGCAATTTTCTAAGCTGTCCCCAGGGAAAAGAGAAGCCAAACAATAACCAGGGTAACAGAATGACCCGACCCACTGAGCGGTCCCTTGGGAAAGTCAGTAACTCCTCGGGGATCTCCTAAACTGGACACCGGGCAAAGATCTCACACCAAGTAGCGCGATACCAGATGGGAAAGATCAGCTACCACTGCACTAAGCAAAACTTGACTTTAATCAAGAAATATCTTTCCTCAGATGACTTTTAAATGTCAGTCTATGATCAAAACCAAAAGCCTGTGCTATTATTACTTCTGGACGGAAATCGTTTTTCCAGCTCCTTCAGGAGGCCAAGCAGGGAATCTTATGAGAACTTTGGTTTAAAACTAAAATAGTTTCAAATCACAAAGGGATGACCATCCTAATGGAATACACAGTCTTCCCTTTCTCCCATGACAGATTTTACACACACACACATACATTATTCTTCATCTGTTTAAAATTGCATCATGATTTTCCACATACTAAAACTCTTCTAAGGCAAATGTTTTAAGTTATTGAGCTTAAGAGCCATGACTAAGAAAGCAAAACAAAATTGGCAAGGCAGAGGCACTAAAAGCAGATGAAGTTGCTTCTAACACACCAAGAAAATGTGCTCCTCTGCCCTGAGATGGAACAATAGTTCACATTTATTACTCATTTTGAACTTGGCATTCTGTAAGAACGACTGTATATGAAGAGCGCTAAGCAAGTCATGCGACTGTGAGTCCCTCCATAGGTGTAAGCTACTTCTAAATTTACCAACGATGCTACATTTTGGCTCTGATTGGGGGTGATTTCTATGTATGTGTTGCTCAGCTAACGCCACAGGATCATTCACTGAAGTCACACACAGGTCGGTGGCATCAAGGCCTCAAATAACATCAACACAACTTCAGGAATTCAAATACAAATTATTTGCAAAAACCATGAAAATTCTAAATACTGCAGAATACCAATAACAACATGACTAAATTCCAGAAGCACTAAACAACCAAGCCCACTGCCACCACTCCTGTGCGCTGCACAGATTCCAGTCCATCCCCGAGGCAGCCATCGAGCGCCAGCCACTGCGGTGTCCAGCCCCACGTGCTCCTGATGGGAGCTTGAACTCAAAGCAGCTCCATTCTCCAGCAGCGTCATTCTCTCTGGTAACAGCAGTCTGAGTTTTAAATGACAGTTGGTCTAACTCAGGTAACAACAAAAGGAATGATTTTACTACTACCATGATCAAGTCCTACAGATTCTTAAAACCGGCAATCACCAGGCTACAAAATGAAATTAAGTGCAGCAATTACATTTTTGGAAATTAGTTTGTATTTCTACTTTTACTAACCCTTCTGCTAGCCCAGACAACTGCAGTGCCATTTCTGAGACCTGGTCTTACCATTTACCTGCCCTTGCGCACATTGCTACAATACTGGGCGCTAACTTCACCAAGAACGCTTATCCTCAACTCACAAACCATGCTGATCTGTCATAAACTGAACGTCACATATACATTGTCAATCAATTATCTTTCTAGACATGTAATTTAAGTTGCTTTGATGAGTTTCTTTAGATATTGGACAACACATTTGTTGATGCATTTCAATTAACGAGAATATTTTACCCTGTAAGACAGCTGTCACCAACACTAATATATAACAGGGATTTATACTTTCCCGTGTTTCTAAAGCACAGTGGCAAGCCACAAGTCAATGAAAAATTTCTCCAAGAAATCTAACTTTTCTGGTACCAACATGCACCTCAGACACAGCAGATAAGACAGAACTGTAATCAAGAAATGAGTAATACTGCATCTACAAAGAAATGCATCCTCGTTTTTCTGCCTTCCCTCCCCTCTATCTGTTGACTGTGCGAGAGCAGTGCTGTTTAAATCCATGTACACTCACAACCCGAGTACAAGGATAAAAGAAAAACCTGTACTGGAGGCAGATGAAGATGTATAAGATAGCCATGGATTTGAGGTTTTCTCTCAAACTTGCATTTTTTGAGACTTCTGTTGAATTGAAAATCAACAAGGAAAGTCTGGAACCCTCAGAATATGCAAGGAGAAGAGAAACTCTCAGCCTGCAGATGCTTAAGTTTACATTCTTTTTGTAGAAGATTTTGCTGCACAATGGTGGTGGTGGAGTATTTTTAGTCAAATACTGTAAACACTGCCAGTGTCATTAAACATCACGCTCAAAGCCTGAAAGGTCCAAAATCTGACTATGGAAAGCGCCAAATCACACCAGTCCCTAAAAGACTTCCAGTCTGAGGAACTGGCATTGCTGAGCCACAACAACAGCAGCTCACAAAGGGAAAATTCCTGCAGAAAGACTTTTTAATGTGCTACCTGTTTCATTAGATTTCACCTTGTTTCATTTAAAGGAGATTTTAGAAGTACGTAAAGAAAGACAGGCAGTAATGACAATTTAAATGTATGAGCATAATCAGCAAAGCTATACTGTGTCTCCTTAGGGATTTGTTTGGTATCCACCAAACAGAAAGCATTAAACAAACAGGAGGAACACAAATGTTTAGGTTTTTACAAAGAAACCCAGCATTGTGACTGTCACACTTCCTGGAGTGATTCCAGTGTTATGGATACAATGTCAGCTATGGGCAAACTGAGCACCCCCCCGCTTTAAATCTGGCCAAATAAACAAACAGCAGGCCATTAAATACCTACCCAACATGGACGGACATTCTGAAATTACAGTTAAATTGACCAGCTTTGTCTGCCAAGATCTGTTCTTGTATATGTAAAACTGATGCAAATGTAAAGTGAATGAATTTCCTCTTATTTTTCAGAACCATCAGCTGCATAGGTAAACTACAGACTTGTAAAATATATATTAAAAAAACCAATGAATATAGAACACGATATAACTTACTTTGAGAGAACTACTTAGAATTTACGTCCATGTGATATGCCTCAGAATCTAACTGAGCATGTTTATCTTACAGGCTGACATGTTTAAATCTGTGTTTATTCAGCAGCATAATACTGGTAACAAAGGTCTTTCGGAGCTACTGGGATATCTGGAAGGCTTAAACATTTACATTTGGCAGGAAAAACCACTTTATCCCATGACACATTTTTTGGCTGAAGGCGTTCTTTATATGCCATTTCATATTCTCTTTGGTATTCTTCTGTGGAAACAAATTCTGTATTACCCAGGATCTGTATTTGGTATGTAGCACACTGATTCCATCCCACTTCGGCTTTTACACATGGACCGTTGCTTTACATAGTAATGAGCCAGTGGGACGCGAATTAGAAGATGCAGCGAATCCTCAATCTGCTGTTTTTCCCTTCTACAGCCACTTTACTCTATGTACATGTATGATTCACTGTTTTAAATTATTTTAGTAAGTTTTTCTTAAAATGAATCCCACTACAGCAACAGAGGAACATGCAGAAGGCAGTTTATCCAGTTACACCATTACTGGCTGCTGCTATCTGGAGCAACGCTGTGGCCATAGCCTAACTCAGAGCAATGCCGAACTGGGATCTCACTAAAAATCAATACTTGGTGTTTCAGTTTCTAGAGCAAAGCCCTTTATCAGCATCCCAGTTATGGCAGCATCTTGTAACAGCATGCTTCAGCAATCAGTGTCTCATTCCTTGCTTGATCTGTCTCTGTGCAATATACGAGTTTGCTACAGACCTTCCTAAATTAGAGTAAGGAATACAATACATAATTGCTGAGGTGGCGTTCTACAAACCATTTGGATAGTCAGGTTCAAGAAATAAATATCTGTCATTCTAATTTCCCTCTATACTAAAACATACAGAATTCTAGAAACACTTAATGTACCACAAAATATTTCTGCATTTCTCAAATGGCAGGCAGCCCTGCCCCAAAGCCACTAGACCAGCTCCACCTGCTCACCCGGGTGTGATTTCACAGAAACTCCCCAAGAGGGAAGGCTCCATTTACAGCCTCTTCTCATACGGAGATCTAGGAATACTTAACATGCTAAAGACCTCTTAAAAACTAATAACGCTGCATAAATTCTATTCACTTCTATACTTTTCTTTAAAGAAAAAGTATGGCTGAGTCCAGTATCTATTGGATTAATAACACTAATGTTTTGGGGAGGGCTGTGTGTGCATAAATAATATTTTCCTATTGGCCACTTGGTCAAAATGAGATTCAGACTTGAGTAACAGACATAGAAACACAAGGGAACCTAGCACCAGCACAGCCCCACCCCACCAGATTTATTATTTTTCAGGACTAAACCCAAATATCCATGCTAGGCAACAGGTATTGCTGAAAGCTCAGCACCAAGCAAAGTCCTGTGGCCAAACCAACCTGTTGTAGCAGCACGATGCTCCGGTGGGGTGTACTGTTAGCTCTGCACCACCCCTTTGTATGGCTTTGCTATCTTTCAGGCACAGACCAAACTGTCTTTGCTGATCTTCATGGTGTTGAAACTTCAGGTCAAAGATTTAAATTAGAGCAAAATACGGCAATCTTTTCAGGAAACAGACAGTATGCTTATCTCAGTTAAAGCATAAAACTACAAATATTATTAGCACATCGGAGGTCAAGTTTCCACAGACTGTTATATGCTTAGGAGGATGGAGCGTGCTTTTCTTTCTGAATAAGCATAAATACCACTTTGAAGCAACTGGGATACATACAAAATTGTAGCTATGAAAATAAGTATCTCCTACTGCAGGAGAAAAACTTCCACAAAACCTGTTTTTAAACAATGAAATTCAAATTATATTATTATAAAAGAGAAACATTTTATAAAAGTGTTCTTGCATGTAGACTTTTTTTTTTATGTCTACACTGACAACTGCCTAAAGGGCTAGAATTATAATATCTTCAAGTGTTCAAAGAATAGCACATTGAAAGTTCAAAGCATAAAGGATCTCAAAAGTCACCATGAAGATTCTCATTTTGGACAATTAAAGGAACTGAAATCCAGAAAAGATAATGCACTTTTCTCCTTCAACTAAATTACACAGCATAAAAACACTGTATTTGGAAAATGGATTTATGAAACTTCACCACTCATAATTATGTCTCAGAATAAACATGTCTTCCATCTTCCCATCTAAGTAAACATTTTACTCAAGTAAAGCAGTCCTGCTGGTGATCTGGGTTATGAAAATTACACAAAACTACAAGTGTCTTCAGAACCCAAGGACAAGTTTACAAAAAGAAGTGCACAATGAAGAAGTAGTTTTGTCTATGTGGCAGTTGGGTTACATCTTACACGCTGCTCAGTTCCCTTCTTTTAAAACTAAAAACACAAGGGACACTACCTACATGCACGTTCCCATTTTAGCAGACCAAAGTAGAGGAAGAGAGAATTTGGGGAGCAGGCTTGAGGAATACCAGTATGAATGTCACCCTGGACAGGGGAAATCTTTGCAGAAAATGTTTACCAGAACTTCCTGACAAGCTCAGGATAACCCTGGTTTCCTCCAGCAGCATACATGCAGCTGGTCACTTGCATGAAAACTGCTCTGCATCCACCTAGTTTCAGGCCTGTGTTTTTTAGCAGACCAGGTTTGTAACTCAAGAGTTATAGATCACTGCTAACATTCAATCTTACAACTGCCTCTTAAAGTTAAGTCAATGTTCTGCACTACTATCTGAAACCAGCTGGGAGAAATTCTTACTGCCAGCCCCAAACCCGTGTAGCATTAGCAAATTGCCAATGAAGTTTCTTCGTCCTTTTTTTCTTTTTATCCTTCGGTTGATTACAGACGCTGTTTTTTGGCCGCTACTCTATTTCCATTGCCATTTATTTTCCCTCTTTCACGTTTCCAGAACATTATTTTCATGCTTGATTCAACCATGGTGCTACAGTACGTGATTCAGTTTGTCACTATTAATTTAATGTACTATTTGTATTTTCAGAGTTGGGCCTACGCTGCACATCTACAGCCCTCCCTAGGCCCAAGTACACATCCCATTGTCTCTCTTTCAAAGCATTTCCTTTCAATATCGCTTTGTTATATGGTAACCATATGTTTATCTGCAACTCAATTACAGCAGACTGGGAATAAATGTAATACATGCTAGAGGATTATATTTAAAATCTGAGGAAAAATAGAATTAAATGAAAATGAAACCTTGGAAAGAACAGGAAGGGGGACATAATAAACATTCAGTGAACAGAGAAGTAGCAGATGTTCTTTCTTTCCCTTTTTCTTGCTGGGGAAGAGACAATTCTTCTCTCCATTATTTCCCTTTAAAATTGTAAAGGCAGGAAATTTCCACTAGTTTATGAAAAATTATACTCCTGAACAATGGCATGTGCACACTTACAAAACAACGGTTCCAAAAGCAACAGGACCAAGGTACTCTATTCTGTGTTTGTTTCTATGGCAAACAGGCATACTGGAAATTAGAACACACTTCTCCAGAAGAGCTGAACAGACTTGCAGGCCTGCTCGCTCTGCCTTCAGAGACTTTGCATTTCCCCACTGGCAACCTTGCTCTCCCCCTAGGTTCCAAAATGATCTTCCTATTACTGCTGCCCTCTTGGACACACACCCTGGCAACCCAAAGATTACAGTAAGCCACAGGCAAGAGGCTAGAAAGCAGTCCAGATTCTGCTGCTACCAGCCCGGCTTCGGTGCAATCCCACCAGATGTGTCATCTGGAACTGGCTGCCTGGATGCTGCATGGCTCACAGAAGTCTATCCTCATCCTGGAGGCGAGTCTACTGGACTTACTGATCAGTGTAAGGATACACACAGAACAAGCTCGCCATCTGCTACTCAGGGACAGCACATTCCCCGTCGTTTACTCCTGTACTACTGACTATCCACTTAAAGTGAAGAATCATATCCTCTGACCTAGCTCTGGCTTTCTCTTTGCCTTTTTAAGTCTAAATAACCCAATTTTTCTAGATTAAAATTTTAGGGCTCCTGTTATTCTATTTAACTTTTAAAATACATAGTCTTAGATGGCTGTAGGGCCATCCTCTGCATAGTTATCTCCACAGTTCCAAGCCTAGGACTTACTAACTGATTTGTCTTTTGTGGGAAAGGATCAACACCTGGGCATTTATTGTGGTGGAAACCCACAGTATACCAGTACAGCTGAGTAGTTCTGTTCTTCCTCCACAAGTTTACTGGCATACTAGTTTTTATTGTATCATATCTTTAAACTCCTACCTTTACCTTTGCAGTTAAGTATAATTAAACACTTCTTGATGATAAACTTAATATAAGGCACTGTGTGGAAATCAGCAGATATGTCTAATTTCGCAGAAGAGATACTCAGCAGTCAAGGACAGTACAGAGACAAAAAAATATGAAAGGAAAAAAGATACCATATTACAGAAGAGCATGAAGAATCAACAATTTGGGAAGAAAAAATCATGAGCCAATTCTTCAGTAATCTGAAAGAAGTGGACTGGAGAAAAGGCATTTTTAGGAGTGAAATTAAACTAAGTCTGTGTTTTCTTCCATTACAACAGAAGCCAGTTACTTTATAGATCTTTAAGTATTTTTCTGTATAGGAGATACTGCCTTTTCGGTGGCTTAGTAAAAGGATTCACGATTGCATAAAGTACCTCGGATTTCAAATACCACAGAAAAGTTGATTACCAAGTGTGATCCAACTTGTTTTTGTACAGTTTACATTATCAAGCTTGTCCAGACAGCAGATTTTAAACATAATATAAATGAAAGTATCTGAATTTAGTTAATGACTTGGCTCTGAAGCTGTGTTAGTTTCTTTCCAAATACCCTGATAATTTTTTAAAAAAATCCTAGGATACAACAAAGAACATCTAGTTAATCTAAATAAGCTCAATATTAGGCATTTACTTAAAAAAATTTTTTTTAGACAAGTTATTCAGCTTATGTTGATCTTCTGCTGTTGTGGTTATTTTATCTTGACTGTGGATCAGGTAGAAGATAAAAGTGCACAGTTAACAACAAGAGTCAGTCAACTACTGTTAATCAATACAACTCCATTAATTTCTACAATTAAAAGAACAGGTGCCCATCGGTACAATAACTGGAGTCCTTTGAGATAAGTTATCCCTATAAAGATAATGTACCTGAATCAGATTAAAGAATTTTCCCCATGACTTCATTAGTCAGCGAGTCCATTCATGTAACCAGCCAGGAATTACTCTAACTATCACCAATCGTTGTGTGGCATCAACGCTTTCATCCTCCCCACCCCATGTTTTTGTGCTACAGATTCTGCAGAGAGAAATGCAGAGCAAGAAGGATGGCACACAGTAGAGGACAGGATAAAATAATGTAATGAACTTCAGTTATTACTCCTTGCGTATTAACACTGACTGCCAATTAATAGATCAGGTATAGGACAGGTATTCGGAGTCTTGTTTAAAATACAGCTGAGAGAACTGCCTTTCTGAAAGATTCTGAAGAGTTATTTGCTTCTATGTGGGCAAACATGTATCTTACCTGGTAAAGACACACGTCCATAGACGCACCTGGAACATCCAAAATATCAGCTTTAATTTCTCACCAAGAGATAGAAACCGTTTAAGGGGTCAATCTCTTGTCACTTAGAGCAAACTGTCCAAGAGCAGAGAGGGTTGTGGTCACTTCGTAGCTGCCAAATCTGCTTGTACTATCCACCTCATATCTTAAGAGTAGCAGCTGTACGGTAATGTTTACTGGACACCAGCGACAAAGGTGCAATCTGTGTTTCCACAAAATAAACAAAAAGCATCTTGTGTGACTTGCACGCAAAAATAAAGACATGCTCCTTGTTTACTTCCACCCAGATTTGATATGAGTGGATGAATGACAAAGTTCACAGCCTAATTCCCTACTGCACGTAGTACAATAGTCTTTATTTACCTAGCTACCCTAAGGACCAGCTTATTGCTTAAACAGATGCAGATATGTCCGCAAAATGTATTCTCACATAAATCAGCGCTTATTTTCACAAATACCATTGTGTATTATTGTTGTTATTTTATTACTATTATTCCTGAGCTTCAGACAAGGGTGTAACATCTGCATTAAGTGAAAAGTAACGCTTTCTATAAAAACCTCTCCTGCAGATACGTTAAAACTTTCGCTACAAAACATCCTCTTTTAATGGTTCTGCAAATTTAGGAGAGTCTCCACAAAAAAATGCCACCTAGCAGCTTTCATTTGTCTGGTTATTAACACTTATCAGTTTCTTCAAATATCCTGCATTTGTGAAATTAGACATCAACATGAAATGCTAACATGCCTGTTGCTATCAACAAGAGCAGGAGCCAGTCCAGTTGATCTGAAAAATTTAAACCCACCCAATTCCTTTCATGTAATACCCAAATACAGTTCTAATGTGGCTGTCAAAGGCATGACATTTCAGTTTATCAAACACATTCTTAGCATAAACGAGAGTAACACAGGAAATATGCTCACAAAGACACAAGCATCTACAAAGACGAGATTTATAGTACACAAAAACATTCAACAATTTATACAATTGTTAATTATTGTATGCGGAGGGGTGTAAAGTTGTCAATCCACTGATAAAGAATAGGCTCGTAAAAATGGTGAACTATCCCCGAACTTTGAGCTACTAAATTACTTCAATAAGAAAGCAGCAAAAACCCAGATAATAAAACAGAAGAAAAAAAATAAGGAACTACCGTTACACCAAAAAAACTGTAATGCTATTTGCTCTGCGACTTTGCGGTATACCTTAGACTAAGCCTCTCAGAACAAGGATGATTTTGACTCAAATATTTGTATACTGTCAAGTACAAAAGAATTTAGGGCAGTGATAAAAATTGTTTAGTGTAACCACTAGGAGAAATCACATGTAGCTGCCAGGCAAAAACATATTCTTATGCTCCACCTTATTTGGTTTTTAAATGCCAAAGTTGCAGTCACCAAGAATGTACTGTGATGCGTGTGTATAAATATTTGTTTTATTGCTAGGTACTGCTACAATACCAAGAAGTAAGAGTAATACTAATACTAGCTGCCAGTGCAATTCATTCACTTTCAACACAATCCCAAGGCATTTTCTTATTTGAATTTAAATGGCTGGCATTGCAGAAACATCTCGAACAATTGTTGGTAACAATAAATTTTGTTCTTGTAGAAGTCCAGTTGAAAGAAAATTAGCTTAACTTTCTCTTTTTTTCTTCTTCTTCAGTTTCCCAAACAATCAGTTTCATTCTCTTGTGTTTTTAAAGCTCTAAGGAAGTGAAGTAACACAAACATTCATGCATATAAACCTAGAGGATGTTTACAGCTTTCCTTTCTGCAGTTGTACGCTAACAAGAAGATTAGCCCTAACTCAACACCACGAAGCTGCAGAATGATGCAGTTTGCAGTGTGGACCCTGGAGCACCAGCCTTTGCCAGACTGCTTTACACTGCTGGATTTGAGGAAGCACAAGAAGCCTTCAAGCTCTCTAGTCCCTGTCCCCAACCTCTCCCCACAGCAACTGACTGTTCCACACACCCCAGGGGCAAAACGCCACCATTTGGCCTGAGCCACTGGCGACTCCAGATCGTGGATCTGGACTGTGGAGTGGCTGCAGGGCTGCTGGCACTCAGGGTGCTTTTGCAAAAGCACAAAGTTAGTAACGCATAGCACAGAGCAAGGCATTGCTGTGATCCAGAATGGCACAGTCAGCAATTCCACAATCATTTGGGTTATTAATAAAGTCAGTTTAGGGAGGCACAACTGATGTCAGGGGTATTTCTCTTTATTCTATAATTCATATTAGCAGCAGAGTGGAAGGGGCATGCCCTTCAGGCTTTGACCGGATGGCCTATGCAGATGAACTGATAATTGCATAAGCGTACCACTGATTAATAATTCTATTAATAAACAACATAGACTAGGTATTCAAAATTTCCATTTTTCACACAAAGAGCAATATTTTAAAAGATTATATTTTATCATACAATTTCAATATAAGCAACAATGCAGATATTTCTAGTGTTCAAATTCAAGCAGCAATTAATGAATCAATAATTATTTGAGGTACGTTAACAGGACAAACAATATAAAGTCATATGAGAAGCACCAAGAATCCAGTGTTTGATATTATGGTATGTACATGGAGTTGAAGAAAGAGAGGGAGAGAAGCAAAAATAATGAAGAGTGGAAATAAGCGAAAAGGGATAAAAAAGGAAAAGAGGGGAAAAGGGGTGAGTACAAGTGAGCAAAGAGTAAGATTAAAAAGTTTCATAGTAATAGCCAGATGAGTAAAAATAGTTCAAGAAAAAGGAAATTAAAGCAACAAAAGGAAGATTTCGCATTCCCGTAATTTAAATATGTAGTTATCCTCAGCTCATATAAAAAGATGAGGATCATAGAATCATTAAGGTTGGAAAAGCCCTCAAGGATCATCAAGTCCAGCCGTCAACCCAACACCATCTAACCCACTAACCCATGTCCCGAAGCGCAACATCTGCACGTTTCTTGACCCCCTCCAGGGATGGTGACCCCCTCCACCACTTCCCTGGGCAGCCTGTTCCAATGAGGATGTAACGTTCAGTGACAGGCGACATTTCCAAACCCAAGCAGACTCTCATTGTAGGAGCTGTAAGGTATACACAGGTAATCTGGTTGTTAGGTAGGAAAAATTCGAGGAGAAAGGCAAGCACTATAATGTTATTTAAAAAGTAATTCTGGATTACTTCAATATTCATTTTTTCCTCTGTAGAAAGACCTCTGGATGACTCTTCCAAAACACACTGCACACTAACATTTGAGGTCTCCAGCATATTCTTCATCTTTGGCTTTTTCTATTTTTTTCCCTCTCTTTTTTGGAATTTGCTCTCATATTAGCATTTACTTGTAGCTGCCCCTGCCAGTGCAAAAGTAGCACTGTCTAGACTATGTACATATTTTTGCCTCTTAAAAATAATTCAAATCGTAGCTCTGCAGCTCTTATAACTCCAACATCACATTTCTCATTTCTAACATATCCTGTTGCCCTATGAATTCACTCTCTAGCAGTTCAAACCTTATTAACTCATAGGATCTTTCCTTTTAGTTTCTGTGAGACAAAGATGTCATGACATTCAATTACCAAAGTACTCACTGTGAATGTACATAATAAAATCTTGCAACTCACTGAAAGAATATCAGCAATTGCTTCTGACAAAATCAGTTTATCCTGCCTTGCGAAACACACATAGTGCAATATAAGTAAAGGCCATGAAATACAGAAAAAGTAGCAAATAAAGTATTAGATACCACTGCTTTCTCCAAAATGTAGTAAAAAAATCATACTCAAATAGTCCTTCTACCAGTCTTCTGAACTGATTCAATAACCAGGGTAGTATGTAGGGGAGAAAAAAAAGCCTTTTCCAACGAGTCAGTCACACAGTTAAAACATTGGATCTTTTAGTTTATCATCCCATAAGAACAAAGTACAGACATTAATGACAATCATTTAATTTTACAGCCCAGAAGACAGACAGATAGAAAAATAATTTTACTTCTTTAACTCAATTTCATGAAGAAAAACAGGTTGTGTCTTGGCTGAGATTTGCTACACAGAGGCAGCTCTGCTCAGTCTTCCCCTCACTGAAATAAGAATAAAAAAATAAAGAAACATTTTCAAGAATGTAAGTGGTTTAGAATTATTTAAAAATATATTAAATACTAATCTTAGGTTAACAGTACTTTGTAGAACACAGTGGCTGCAGAAATTTCCATTACACTTTAGAGTGTAACTGAAAAAAACACCCCAAAATCAAACAGCCTTCACCCCCAATAACTCCCAAACTCTCAGAAGTATGGTTAGAAAACCCTATGATTTTAAATTATGACACTATTCAAAGAGCTGCTAAGCTGATGGCTTGTGCTAAAGTATGGTTTGCTTTAATCAAAGCTTTTTAATACTTATTAATTAAAAAATAACTTACAGTCCATTACAAGTTGCTAGCTTGTTTTATGGCACAGCTTAGAGTTAGCTTTATTGAACTCAATCTTTTAAAAATACACTCATAAAGGAAAGGGCAATTAAAGCATTTTGGACACTTACACAGTTTAAACAACACAAGTTACCTTGCAACCTATGTGCTTGTAAATGGTTATGAATAAAGCAGTACAAAAGTAGCAAAATATTTTAAACTAAAAGATGAGCAACTAATAAAGAAGAAATACACAAATTAATCAGTCCTGCTCAGGGCTGCTGCAAACACTTCAGAGCATACTTAGAACCTGCCACTGAAATAATAAACAAATGTTACTATAAACAAACTTTATGCGTACATACATTAAGTGCCCAAAACAGTCCATGTCATCTCAAATTCTTTGTTACCCTACTTTCTACATCCCAGTATTTTCTTGACAAGTAAGAAACTACGGCATTACTTCACACACCTTTCATCGTAACTTCTGCAGGTTACCTTACATCACCTTACAGGCTGATTTCTGATCATCCATTCTTTCTGTCCATTTTATTAGCATTCATTTCAGCTGGGCTTACAGAAGCTCAGCCACAAGATTAAGCAGCTACTCTCTTAAAGTGACTCTCTGTTAAAATTGTTAGATTAAAATCAGCTGACAAAACACTGCATCAGTAATTGGCTTTCTTTTTTGCTCAGAATGTTTGCCTACGCATCAATAGGTCTGATTAACAGATACATATCAATTAGACTTAGTGGAGGTAATTCAACAGTGATGGCACAAAGCACATCCTTCTCTGGTGGCCTATCTACTCAAGCAGCTCAGACAGGTTGAAACTGCCTGTGCTGTCACTATTGATATTCTAGCCATGATTCTGTACACTCAGTCTGATACCATAAAATAAAATCTAACAATTTTTGAAAAAAGAAAAAAATACTTATCCATCACAGTAACATAGATTGGAACTACCTGGTTAGACAGGTTGTGGCTAAGCAGAACATGTACAAAACAACTCTGGAAAGCTCTTGAGCAAGTCATGTCTCAGTATGTAAGTTCAGTATGTAGTGGTCCTGTGTCACTTAGGACCTTTAAATGTTACCCAAATGCTGACCAGTTTGGGTCAGTCCTCCCAGATCTAAGAACAAGCTGGACTAGAGGCATAGTTCTTTACAGAGTACAGACCATTCCAGGAAAAAAGTGAAGTGATATAATCAAATCATTGTCAAGTCATTAAAAGATATTTAAGAGCATATGGGATGATTCAAACCAAATTCCCTTCAACTTCACTGGGAGATGGTGTCTTATTTCTTGTTTAGGCTAAAAAGAAGTAGCTTGTTTCAGTCAGTTTCTGGCAGAACAGAGTTATCTCTCAGGTTATTTCTCCATGGAGACGCACTGTTTTAAGGATGGTTTCATAGAACAAGCATCCAGGGGCAGCTTAAGCTATTCCCATCCTCCCTGCTCTCCTCCATTTGCTCACCCCCAGCCAGCCTCTGCGCCCTCATCTCTGCAGCAGAACTGCTCGGGTGGCTGTGCAGTGTGTTAGACCAGAAAGCAAAACGTATGAAAAAGCGGCATGGGTTCTTTCAGTGTGACTAACAGCACAGGCACAAAACCAGTAGCGGGATAACAACCTTGAGACAACACACCCCAGCAATCAGACAGGAATGAATAATACTGCCACTGAAGATCTCACCCCCTCACAGGGCTATTTCACGCAAACAGCTGCTGTACAGTGAGCAAGAAGGATGAAAGAAGAGCTTAAGTGCTTCTCAAAACACTTGAGCGGTGAAGCTGGCTAATGGCAATTAGTCTTAGGTCAAAAACTCCACTCAACATCCATACAGAACTGCTCTAAGCAGTAGTGCCAAGGGACAAAACACCTGTATGAATAAAGGCGCTCTGGGTAAGAACAGTGGCGGGTATATACCTCTATGAAAGTCAGGCTTGTCTGAGCCCCTGTCCAGACATGGGGGGTTTTTGGACACAACATTAACAGAAAACTTGAGACATTCCTGCTACTGCAATTAAACAATATTTCAGTTCTGTAGTGGCTGATTTTTAGCCAGATTGACATTTTCCAAAAGAAATAACTGTTGGTTTTGAAACAAAAAGCCCCATGCTGTGCAAGCATTTAGACACAGGGCAGTGCAAGACCTAAACGAGGTTTGGGGACTCAGCAGATAGGCCGTGGTGACACAACAGTAGCTACCAGTGAGCAGGGCAGCATTTTGCACTGTCACACCAGTCCCTCCTCAGCTGCAAGCTTCTCCTCGTTACCTTGTATTACAAAAACTCAGTGTTTCAGAAATAACTCTACTTGTTCTTCAGTCATTTGATGAGGCCTTCAGTTAACAAAGGAAAGGGAAATTAAAGGATTTACTGTGACAAACACATAGAAATGACAATATAAAGTTAAACTGGCAGCATCTGAACTCTGGGGGAAAAACCACAGTGCTGATGTTCTCCTTCAGTGAGACAAGTTTATCCACAACACAAACACAGCCATGCAGAATAACATATTCTGTTGAAACTGATGACTTTTCTGTTTGTTTTTAGCATTTTCCTCTTCCAGATGACACAGGGAAAATTGTGCTGGAGTTTCAGGAAATACGCAACTCCCATTTTGCATAAATTTGGCCACAAATGCTGGTCAAGTCATAAAGCAAACAGAAATAATTACTTTATGAGGTGTTCTCAACTTGTACTCAACCCTGAATTTTGAGCACTGTGAAATTATAAATCTCTAGAAATGTCATAATCATAAAAATACCAATGTCGTATTAAAAATTAAACTTAAAAATCAGATATATGCACATACACACACGTGCATACATATCCCTGCCATTTTCCCCCTTTAAATTCTCACTGGGAGCACACTGCGGAATTGCTGTACAAATTATTTTTGCCATTGTTCTCTAATTTGCCCAAGCAAACCATTTGGTGCTACTGTTTATAATGGGGAAAACATGAATCAAGAGGCAAAGACAACAAATTTTTAGATTTACAAGGAAACCGCAAGCAAACTTTTTTATTTTCCTCAAAGTGTCTTCTTGTACCAGCTGCCAACAAATCCTTTTTGACTAAAAAGCTTCAAAATGTTTGTGTCCTCAGTTTACATTTCCTTCCTCAGACAGTCTCTCAGTGGAGAGGCATCCTCTTACTAATTTCTACTTAATATTAAAACCAACAAATGTGAAAACATCTCAGGCAGCAAAAAAAAAGTTATATAAGCAGCAAGCCACAGGAACCTAACAACGACTACCAGATGAAATCTCAAACCACCATTTTTATCCATATCTATTTAGAGAAGTATGCAGAGTTCTATATGGACATCTTTTTTTTTTTTTTCATTTTGCCTACAAATAGAAAGTTCAACCAAGTATGGTCAAGTAAATGGAAAGCAAACCATTGCTTTGAAAAGGGCAAACAAATAGGGAAAGACCATTAGAATAATTACATATTCTTATTTTTAATGAATTCTAAACAATCTATTTTCAGTATTTACACAGAGATAAAGTCATACTTACTTTCTATATTTAAAATACAGACTTCCATATGTTCAATTTAGTCCCAGCTTTATTCAAATGGTTTAAGAGAAACACTGTCTCTTTGGTCCGGGTATGATGTGCATGCCCACTGAAGAAAACGGAACTGTATATAAGAATCAATGGCAGGACATGAACGAAAGCCTCATAGGCTTACATCTGTCTGCTAGAAACTTTGCAAGGTTGCTATGACCTTCAAAACTCTCTTTTGATCCACACTGAATTCTTCATAGTTTACAGGAGAAAAGGAGGCCAATGATCTTCATGAAAGAAATAAACAGAGAAAATCTCTTACCAGGTATTTTGGAGCAACAAGAACTGAAAAGAGAACTTAAAATCGGAACGATACTGCCAATACGATGGGGTTTCCCCAGAACAGAAAAGCTTTCAATGTCTGAAAATATTAGAGCAATGTGTTTGACATAGGTTTGTATTCCCATAATTAAATGGGAATTTGTCAAAATTAAGGTGTAAGACTATGGACTTACAGGAATACAAAAATATTTGTATAAATAGTCTTCAGTTTATACAAAGTTTGAGTACTGTATAAATTAGAGATAATAATATGTGAACAAGGACAAAAAAAATTAACTTACTCCATCTTTTGTATTTATGCTGCAAAATATTATTATCTTAGAAAAAAGTTAGAAACCTCAAAATTGTATTGATGAGTAACAATACTCAGTACTGGCACATGAGAAAAACCAAACCCCAAACCAAGCTCACTGTGCTATTTTAAACACACAGAAGACACGCTCAGTTGCAAAGATGAATATTTTGGAAAAATACAAGTCAGCAAATAGCTGAAATATAACTGTACAATATACAGGGAAGTATCACTATTTGAACCTGAAAAAAAGAAGTGATACTATTTGAAAATCTTACATGCTTACTTACAACAGCCTGGTTAAAGTCATGTTTATTTGAGCTAGGTGGACAACTTGCACTGGAAAACCACAGAAGAACAGGCTCTAGACATTGAAATAATTGAAATTCTACTAGATTTTTTCACTAATGCACATAGCTACAGGCAGTAGGTGAAACACACCAGCCTCAAATTTCAGTTGTCTGCTTCTCTTAAACACTATTGGTACCTAAATGCATACTGTGTCATTATTAAAATTACCCATCAGAAAGCAGGTGATTTAAGTTGGATGAACGCAATTAGTAAAACAGAGCAGACCTGAACAGAACTCTATAAAGAGCAGTAAATAGAAATGGACAAAACCAGCCAGTTGCGGTATAACCTGCATTGAGGAAAAACCTCAGGAAAAAAAAGGGATGAGATACTAACTGCATTGCTTAAAATCAGTAAAAGTGTACCTGCCAGAGAGAGGAAGGCTTTACAAGTTACCTCCATCTGTCTGGTCATTGGCATTTTAGATATGAAGTGAGAAAAACAAACTAAAAATGATGGTGTATTGAATGGAAACATAACCAAGAGGCACTGAGTTGTGGCAATTAGTGGCTTGAGAATACTAATTAATATTAATATTTTATATATTCTGTTCACTTCAGTGAAGAACTGGAATTGGGATGCAGTTGCAGTTGAGAAGCAAGCTTTTTTATGTAAATAGATCCTGGCTACATGCATCTCATATTGCAAATTTAGGTTTATTCCCACCTAAATAAGTACTCAATGCTTTTTGCAATGTATTGCTAATATTTTTAAAAGTGAGGAAAATCTGTTTTGAATTTCTTTTAAGGTTTCCCCACAGCATTTTTTCCTTCTCCTATGTTCTTTTCCTTAAGGATATTGGTGACCACTGATTACAAAAAGGAATGCAGTAACTGCTATAGGTTTTAGAAATGCAATGTACTGCCAGTCCCTAATTCCCCATCTCATGTTTTGTGCTGACATTAACAGTTATAATTTTTTTCCCATTGCTATTTTTTCCAACTATAAACTTGTGTGTTTTATTTAAAAAAAAAAACAGATCAGTAATTCCAAAGTTTGGGATTCCATCTTTGTCTCTGATCAAACCCAGCCACCAACTATCATCATGACTACTAAGAGCAAAGAAGTTTAAAAAAATTGGTTACATTCTTTTATTTTATTGAGAGGTTAAAAACAATTCTGGGGTAGTCTTCAGTACCATTTCTTTTCTTTCAAATTGCTGAACAAAACAGAAATAGCTTTAAATTCCTGAATGAGGATGTGTTCTGAAGAAGAGTAAATCTGATTATGTTCTGATCATACTTCTGTCTGACTGCCTTCTGTGGTCCGAATGACTTAGGTTGCTCTCTCTGGCATTGATGAAGAACTACCAGAAGGGGCAGACTGGGTATCCTGAAATCCCAACATTGTATAAAGGTGGAGGACCTAGAGACGGAATGTGGCATGAGTACCATTCTAGATTCAAGTCCATAACAGCACCATAGTAATGTTTTCAGGTTTGTTTTCTAATCTTTTCCTAATAATTACTGCTGCTTTGGCTGGTCCTGAGCATTGAGCTGATACTTTAATTAACAATCCCTGTTTAAAGACCAAGGGAAGACAATAATACCAAGGCAGTCATATCAACCTTGGAAGTGCTTCACCTAAGGCTTCACCAGTGACAATAAGGTGAGGATTTTCTAAGATTCAAGGGGCCAGTGCCACTTGCCTTGCCAGGACATCTAGAGTACCGTGTCCAGGCCTGGGGTCCCCAGCACAAGAAATATGTGGAGCTCTTGGAATGGGTCCAGCGGAGGGCCACAAAGATGATCTGAGGGTTGGAGCACCTCTCCTATGAAGAGAGGTTGAGGGAACTGGGCTTGTTTAGCTTGGAGAAGNTGCTCTAGTGGTTGGCAGCCCTGCCCACAGCAGGGGGGTTGAAACTAGATGATCTTTAAGGTCCTTTTCAACCCAGGCCATTCTATGATGCTATGATATCTCGGAGGGCATGCCCTATAGGTCTACTGCAAATATCCACGATGACTGGCACCTAGGTTACGATTTGAAGAAAAACGCTCAGGAGCTTAAGAGATGAGTAATAAGTGACTAAAGGATGCCTTCAGCAAAGGTGCTGCAATCTGGAGGACGAGGAAAAAACTATGTCTGTAAAAAGAAACACAAAGCAGCAGTGTCCTAACAAAAAGGAGATGAAGAGGAACTGAAATGGTGACAGACACGTTACCTACAGCATGACATACTGAGCAAGGAAGGACAGGTCACGCTTTGTATAGACATTGTAAGAAAAAACGTCACTTTTATCTGGTAATGGATACACATAATCATGCAGAAGATGTGGCGTTTGCAACATTTGTATATGATGCTTGTCACAAGCAATTATAATTGCAGAAAGCAGAACATTTCACAGCTTGATGTCTTGCAAGGAACATCATGTTGTTTCTCTAATACTGTTCAACAAGACACCATCAACATGTAGTACAAGATACACATAAATCATTGCCTAAATACAGGCCTATATAAAATACTCTCAGATAATACTGAAATATCTTTTAAATAAAAACATAAATGGAGACTCATGTTACAAATAATAGTCTTTAAATTTCTGGGGGGAAGAGAACCAGGTTACTTTTTTAGGAGGTGGGAAGAATTAATGTCAAGAAAATTGAAAAATAAAATCTATAAATGTACTCCATATGCGTAAGTCTCACAAAAGCTCAAGTGCTCAGAATCTGTAACACCACAGGCCTTTCATTTTGGGCTTTTTTGTACAAATCACAGAAACAGTCTGTGACAACTTGCTTCAAAAATAAGAAAATTGTGACCCTGTCCACTTACACAATTTCCACTTTTTTTAATCAACTCCAAAGCACAGCAAGAAAAAAAAGATATCTCCAAAACCTGTACTGCATGGCTGCCGTATATGTTGTCTAAACCATAACTTGGCAACTCATCATGAGCTAGGAGTCAGCCCTGCAAATAATCCTGACTCTACCTAGAGACATCTCAGAGCAAAGAGCATTCAAAGAACCAACAAAGTCAGCATGAAAACAGCAGCCTTTTCTCTAATCTTTTTCAGAACACATAGAATAAGAGAACAAAAAAATTATATACATCTATTTGAAGTAGCACTGATTTTTTTAAAGCCTATTTTAATGTCATCTTCAATCATATTTTATAACCAAGCAAGCTATATACCCTTTTGAACCACTTCCAAATTCCTTAGGGTTTGTTAACTATTAATAGAAATGAGTGACAGGCTCAGCCTGGATAAAAGATGGCTTAGGGAAATTCTATGAGTAGTTTTGCAAAAATCAAAGAGGATAGAAAGCTCAGCTCTTTACAGAGGTGCATCCTCAGAAGGAGGAGAGATGAATTTTTTTTTCTCAATGTCTGTCAGGTATTGGAACTGGCAGACAAGAGAAGTTGTGTAAACTCTGTCCTTGATGCCTTTCAAAACCAACTGAACAAAAACTTGTTCTGAATTCAATCTTCACCCTGCTGAGCTGCAGGTTGGACTAGATCACCTACGTGACCACCTGAGTACACTCATACATTAAGTTAAGAAGGTAATTCAAACAACACCACAAATTATCAGCAGCTGTCTCAAACAAATGCATTCTTTCCTTCTTTATGATAAGCTAGGTTACACCTGGCATTAAACTGGCTCAGTGAAGGCTATTCCTGTTTTATTCGTGTGTTTTGTTTGCCATTATGCAGATAAAAGGTTATATTTCTAAAAGGTATGACGTTAAACTGAGGTTTCATGGTCTCTATGAGCTATGATCATAAAGTTACTTCAACTCCTCTTACTATACTCATATATTATCTCTCAAATTTCCACTCAAACTGACCAATCCCAGATGTTTGAATTCTTAACTTTATCTAAGATTTTTTTTTTAAGATGTCCTCTTCATATTCTTTCAGCCTCCTGGCTTGATTTGATGACTGAGGTATTACTTCAGGCATTTTCAAGACGATTAAGAAGCAGATGTTGTTCCTCCTTTGTTTCAGCATGCTCCATGTATTTAAGTGGCCTTTCAGACAGAATTTGAAAATCTATAAGCCATTTGCAACATTACAGATTCTATTATATTAACTTATACATTCATTTTACCCCCTCTCTGAGATTTAGAACAGAGCCAAAGTAGTGAACATAAGTCTTTCCTCCCACCATTCATTCCAGCAGGAAGAAGAAAAATTGATAAAAAAGAAAAATAACAGTAGGGCTACTGTACACTGACTAATTCTTCTTTGTGCTGTGAAAGGAAAAGAGGCTACTGATACCCTCAGGAAATTAAGAAAAAATAGAAACTGATGTTGTGGAGAAGCAATGTAGAAAGCTATGCTTAGAGGATGAAGAAAAAACTGGCAAAAATTATTATTTTTGCCACTCACACTTTGGAATTAATTCCATAAGACCACAAAATATTATTCTCTAGTAAATATCACAAGTAGACAAGTCTTATCTGTTATTACTGTCTGAAGAAACGACTGCAAACATACAAATGCGGAGGAGAGCAATATGTTATTGATGTTACATGTAGTGCCTCACCACCCTCACAGGAAAAAAATGTTCCTAATATCTAATTAAATCTTCCCTCTTTCAGCTTAAAACCGTCACCCCTTGTTCTATTCACTCCACCCCCAATCAAGAGCCCCTCCATCTCTCCTGTAGCCCCCTTTCAGCACTGGAAGCTGCTCTAAGGTCTCCCCGGAGCCTTCTCTTCTCCAGGCTGAACAACCCCAACTCTCTCAGCCTGTCCCTGTATGGGAGCTGCTCCAGCTTCTGACCTCTGGACCCAATCCAACAGGTCTGTGTCCTTCCTGTGCTGAGGCCCCCAGAGCTGGATGCAGCACTGCAGGGGGGGTCTCATGAGAGCAGAGCAGAGGGGGACAATCACCTCCCTCGACCTGCTGGTCACCAGGACACGGTTGGTTTCTGGGCTGCAAGTGCACTTGGCCAGCTCATCTTGAGCTTCTTGTCAACCAACACCCCAAAGTCCTTCTCCTCAGGGGATGCTCCCAATCCATTCCCCTCCCAGCCTGTATTTGTGCTTGGGATTGCCTCGACCCAGATGCACAATCTCACACTTGGCCTTGTTGAACTTCATGCACATGCTCACCTCTCCAGCCTGATAAGGCTAGTTCTAGTTCTTTAGTTCATTTCTACTTAAGGTGGCAACAGAAAACTCAGGTAGAAATAGTGAACCAATTACAATTATTAGAAATACCTAAAATGTAAAAAAACCCCTTTATATCAGTATAGGGGTCCAGGAGTATTGCTGACTTAACTCATGGGATGCTTTATGTTAACAGAAGTGAGATCTAGATCAGTGTTTGAAAAGAGTTCTTTTTGAGGAAGAAATGGAAAACAAATTTATTTCAACTGTATCAAATTGCTTAAAAGCCTATTTCCACTGTTGGTTGTCATCTAATAGGTACAGTTAGAGATGTTATAAAACTCTGTTGTAACCACTATAAATAAACCCAATGCCAACCTAAATTCTAAGTCCTCTTTTTTTTCACTGAAGATTTCTTTGAAAAATTTCCATTGGATAATTTCAGCAAAGTAAGAGGGAAAACCTTGTCCCTCTACAAATAACCATCTATGAGAAAGAGATCAGCCTAAATGTTATGAAGAATCCATGCCAGAGGCTCCACGCTTCCACATTTATTTCACACATCCTATGGCTCTTGCTCAAGACAGTAAGCACCAGTGCTCTTGTGGCAGTTTACCATAACATATAAAACAATAAATAATAAAAAGTGATTCTAATTACTAGTCACTGCTGTTTCCTCTTTGTGAGCAGCAGTCTGCATTAAGGCATCTTAATAGACAATAACAATCATATTGCACAACTCATTCAAATGACGAGCTGTGCATATGGGACAGACAGGCATACAGTACTTACAGACAAAGCAGATACTCGCAACTTGCTCTGCTCTTGGAGTGAATTAGTCACATAAACAGAGTAAATACTAGATCCTCAAGAATACTGTAACGTTTTTCACTCAAACAGCAATTACCTGAGCTGCACAGGTCTGAAATCATTTGCAAGGCCATCCCAGTCTGAGGTTTTAGCCGAATAGGCAGTATTTTTTCTTTAGTTATTATGACAGGCAAGTTTGCATGGATGATTTTAATGTAAATAACAATATTAAAACAATATTTAATTATTAATCCTACATACATTTAAATCTTACTGTAAGGCTGCAGATGATGTCCATTTTCAGATACTGCTTTTACAAAAAAAAAAAACAACCCAAACCCTCCAGATATCAGGTAACCAGGGGACACTCTCTTTATCAGCTCCTACAAATTTCAAACATTTCTGTTCAAGTGTAACGTCATTTTCAAGAAGAGGAAGCCATGTCTTTGCAGATCCCTCAGACTGTCTTTATTTCTTCCTTAACAAAAGCTGAGGAAAGATAAGCAAGGGCATCGCAGACATTCTGCTTCATACAAAAGGCAGGTACTACTGAGATCACTGAGACACAATCTTATGCCAGCTAACTAGAGGGATGGAGGAGAACAAACTAGATTATTTGTGTAGTACAACAGGCTTTTGTTCAGCTATTTTAACTTCAACGTGTACAGAAATGCCAGATGGCACCAGCTACACATAGGAGAAACTTCATTTTGGCATGAATATTAAAGGAGAACAGCGATTTAAAGGTAGCCACAAGAAAGGCTAAACATGGATACCACCAGAACTACAATGCCTCCAGGACTTTTACTCGCATATTAGAAGCAGTAGCATTAGCAGAGGAAGTGTTTGCTTACCAGAAATTGCTTTCTGTGCAAAACCCTGACTCTGGAATACACATACAACAGATGAATAGATCTGATCCTTAAAATGAGTAAGCCTTTGCGCTTCACTGTTCATACTAAAGTATCTGGTTTAGATCTGTAAGAGAAATCTATATACTGATTCATTAACACTGTAAAAGATCCTTCAGTCTGCTCAGAGGATGTAGGATTTTCACTGTATGATCTAGCAGAGGAGACAAGATGGTGCCCCACTCCGTTTGGGAAAGCTGCTGGAAGACGTCGATCTTTCAGAAAATACAGAGATGACATAACCTAAGAAATCCAGCTTTAAGGATTTACTAGAATTCAGCGATGACAGATGCCACATCCAAAGCAGATGCATTAAACCCGAGTTTCACATGAGCAAAGGCTGGCCAGATCCACCTTATCAGCCTACCAGCAGGCAACCTTGTGTCCCAGCTAGGCAGACTGTCTGGAGGAGTGTGTCTTGAACACTATCAGAAGATGATCCTGAGACACCAACTGGGAGTACAAGGAGGTACATTTATATATATCTAACAAAGTGAGCGCTGTCACTTTTGTCTCTAATATACCATCATTTAAATTACTGAAGTCTTTTAGCTGACATGCATAACCATGAGAAGATCTAATTTGCTATTCTTTCCCCCACTTGGGCAAAGGCAACTGTTGTCCTATTGCTTGACTCACCCTTTACAAATCAACACTTTTTGCACAGGAACTGAACCGTGCTATCTCATTTCAGATACTAGCCCCATTTGTTAAGTATAACTGTCTCCATTCTTTTTAAACAGCTCCAGATAAACTTCAAAAGTTTAATATTTATTCTTTCGACTTTGCAAAGCAAAGCACAGTAGAAACTGAATAACTATTTTAAGAGACAATGTGTTTTGCCAGTATCTTTCCACCACACACCGGCTAACAATTATGGTTAACTCAATGGTTATACCATTCCATGACTATCTGTCTAAGCATTCCTCAGAGCATGAATTCAAGCAAACAACAATTTTTTAATGTCAGAAGAACTCCGACAACTCCATCTACCAGGTAAATGTGTCATTTCTGAAGCTTAGCAGACTCACCATCTCATCAAACACTGACACTCTGCAGAAGCTCTCTCTGGGGATGAAGGAAAAGGCTCTGCTGGCAAACAAAGGACCTGCGGTAACGTACCATTCTTCCCTCCCTTCCCCCCGCGCTCACTTCTCATATTTGGATTCCTAACTTCACTGCAGCTTCTGCATGGCTGTGCTTCAGGATCATGTTTCAGGATGTAATTAGCCTCACAAAAAAATGAAGGGAAAATGCTTCAGTCATTTTATTTTCCATGCATAAGCTACAACTTATGGTGAAATCATTGCTGTAAGTGGACAAAGGAAAAATTTTCCATACTAAAACTTCAACAAAACGTTTGCTGCTTATAGATCATAGGCTATACAGGCAGAAGTGGATTAAGAATATAGGAATTGAAGAAAAAAGTTCTAATTTTAATAAATGTTTTTATGTTAAGGTTACACTTGCCAAAATGTATTATCTCTGTAAAATAATAAGTCTACATTAAAATCATGCCACCTAGAAACTACATTTCTAAATACATAAACCAGAACTGAATAGAATACACATTTTTTTTCTGTCTTTTGAAAATACTCCATTTTCCTGTTCCTTGTGCAACTGTAAGTACTGAAAGAGAATTTCCAGCTGTGCCTTGTCAGCCTACGGACCGAACACATTGTGCTGCTTTTCATTTTCCTTAAGTGAGCTTTTTAGTTCTTCGAGTAACAGTCTTAGCTGATTCTCTGCACACAGAACAGAGCAGCGCTTTGTCCCCAGGGAAAGAAGCTATTTCAGACTTAACTAAGGAATCATCTAACATGTTTCAACAATCCGTACTGTTTCTGTGTTTGTTTTAAAGATATCACTGTGATTTTGTTTCATTTGCAACTGGAGACTAAATGACACCAAGCAGAATCTGCTGTTAGGTTAGATTACAAGGTAAAATGTTTTAAATTTTAAATTACTGCTTAAAGCATGGTGTTGAATGGCTTAAACTACGTTAACTTTGTAAATATGTATGAAGTAATATTAGCTATATTTAGCAATACTGAACATAAATGCTTTTCTAAAGCATGCGATACCAGTTAATCTGCTTTTTGTTTGGTATGAATGTTTGCCATGCACTTCAAGCTTAAACTAACTGACAGTGCCATTAGTTTTGTTGGTATGGCTAAATGTAACATGGCTATGCATTAAATTTAAAGAAAAGTATGTGAAAAAATCTTTGTAAATCACTTTAACCCCTGTGTGTCATGAGAAATAACTGTGACATCTTAGAGACATGTTTGAATTTAGACTGAATAGATAAAGATAGGTTATTTAATAAATTCTGATGCTCTGGTATTTCAAAAGGGTCACTATTTTAAAAATTAACTATCTCCATTAAAACAGTAGCAAAATGACAGCAACTGAACTTAGTGGAGATAAACATTTTGAAAGCTACAAACAACTGAACTAGTTACATATGAAATTAAAGGTAATAAAGATACTTTCACATACTGTGCATGATCTAAACATTTATGGGTAAAATTAAAAAGGAGCAATGCAGTCATGCTGACAGTATGTGGCAACACAAAGATACAGTGATTTCATTATATTAGCTATCTATAATTTTATATGTAATCATCTATTACAAAAGTCTTACAAACTGAATAGATTGAATTTTCCCCAAATCAAAAGTTGGCTGGCACTATACTAAATATAACTTCCTGACAGACAATCTGAGGATTCCAGCCAAGGGCAGTAAAGGCCCAATGCATTTAAGGCCTTTTTCCCATATCACATTCACAATTTGGGCCTTAAAATGTGAGACAGAACTTACTAAATAAATCAAAGAAAGAAACTTAAAAATGTAGCTCAGTATTTGGCATGCAAGGAACACCATTTGGTTGAAAGTAACAGTATTAAGCTTTCAGTACTGAAGAGTTAACTTGGTGTGAAAATAAAGAATATAAACTCACACACATGAACAAGATTAGTTTATAAAGATATTATTTGGGGAGGGGGTTGTTTCCTGGTTTTTGTTTTTGTTTTTTTAAAATTTGTAATTATAAAGTATTTTATGAAAACAAGTTTCACTTAAAAAATAAGCTGATTTACTAGAGTTTTGCTCTCTATTGAAGTTTACAGCAAATCCCTGAGACATCATTTGTACAGTAAACATAATGTCATTCACCCTGGTTTATTCCTGACTTTTAAAAAATACATGCATCTAGAACGGAAATGTATTTCAGTCATGCCATTATACACCTGTGGTGAGAGGAAGAAATGGTTAAATGTTAAAAACCACAAGTGTTATGCAGCAGCATTGTAACTAGATAGCTATGGCGTTATTATACTATCAAAAATGTGACCATAATTAAGATACCACTAACTCAACAGAACGAATACACATGTTCAAGACTTTTCTTTGTATATTGTTTTCCCTAAGGGCTCTTTGTGTGTTTCATTCAAACTTGCGGAACAGAAGCTTACTGTGTAATTTTATAGCCAGTCATTACCATGCGAGTAAGTTAGAAACCAAACCCATTAGGTCATTTGTCCTGCAAGCTGAGGTACTAAGAAACAAGCACTTTCGGAAAAAGAACAGACATTGTCAATGCAGAATACAGTTTCTGCATCTATTTGATACGTTAACTAACAGTAATTTCTGTAAAACAAAAGGCCAGTATAAAGGCTATACAGCATTTTGGACTAACTGATTACTAATGGGTAGAAAGCAGTAAACTAAAGCCTGGATTAATTTCAGAGCCCTGCTAGTACATGAGGCATTATGTGGATTTATGTGAGACACTTGCAGCTCAAATTCCCTTTATATGGGAACAAAAACATTAGCTCAGCTTAACAAAACTCTGCAAATACATATATATATTTGCTACAATATTCTAAAAACAAATAAATAATGAATGAAAACACAGAAACTACAATATTAGAAAGAAGTAAAAGCATACTGTTTTAAGCTTATTTACTGCCAATTTCCCATTTAAAAACAGAATATGAGAATTATGCTGTGGAAATCATGAAACATATGCAATCAATTATATGCCTTATGTTACATAAAAGTTAGGCAACTTGTACCAAAACCTCAACCTATTATGTAAATCAGAATATACCAAGATGCACAAAGTTTTTAAAAACATCCGATTTGGGCAAAAACACATTTCAAGATCCTAAAATAATACTGTCCTGTATTTATATGATATAAGTAACTATAATAGGATGAACTTCAAAGGGAAAAACTGCATGTAAAGTTGGACTGATGAACATTAAGAAGAAGCATTTTTGAATCCCCTCAAGACTTCCTTAGAGGAAAAACATGTACATACTCTAAGCCTTGTCTTGGACAAAAAGACTAAGTGCTCTAAATCTCAAGTTCTTCACTAATTCTCAACATCACAAGAATACTAGTGCCTTCAGACTCAGTTAAAACAGGCCACAGGACAGGAGCATTTCCTTTCTGAAAGACTCCTGCCATCAGAGCTATCATGAATAACTTTGGGCATGCGCAGACTTCTTTCCACACTGCTGTAGCCATTGCTCGATATGCTTTCTATGCATACTCCTGAAGCTTGACTGCTCTGTTTTGGAATGCCACCTATTGGTGACAGTAAATGCAATTTTTCTGTCAGAAGCATAAGGCGGCTCAAGATATAGAGTAATTTTGAATTTCTTAGAAAGTAAGTGCAGAACACAATCATTATAGATCACCCTTTTTAGACTACCTATGCTTAATAAAAACTTCTGTTAGAAAAGCAGATGTGGCATGTCAGCAATAGTGCTGTTGTGATCAAACTCCCAAAAGGTTCTCCTCTACTGCAGGTCTAATAAGACTCTGTGAAAGAAGAGGATGGCTGTGAAAGAAGAGGATGGCTAGAAATGGAAGCAAAAGCAACATCTCTTTTCATCTATGATGAAAGCTACTGTGTACAGAAAAGACAAACCAAAAGCTTTCACGGCAGAATATCAGAAATGAATTGGACATTTTTCTGTTACTTTGCTATTCCCAGGTTCAGGAGTTAGAGAAACATGGAAGAAATATTAGCAATCAAGAAAATAAAGAAACACTTTACAGCTCTCAGGAACTCCTTTGCTGGAAGCAGTAACAATTACTAAACTAGAAATGTTCAGTGGCACCGGAAATCTAAACTACTTGTTTAACTGTAACCCTAAATACAAATCTAGTACCTCTTTAGATGCACGATTAATTTTGATTGAAAAAGATACTTCCGGACACAGTTTGAATCATTCAATAGTCATCTGATAAAATAAAATAACCTTCTTTCAAGCGGTACATTTGAATTTGACTATTGCCCTTAAGGGGAGAGAACCACAAAAATAAAATTGCATACTTGAGCTCCATAGGGCAATTTATTTTCAAGAGGAAGCTCAGTTAGATTGACCCACTGCATACTGGTTCACCTGTTTTGAAAGGTGCACCATATGATTGACACAATCCTAGAAGCTCTCTAGGTATCTAATTTTCCTCTTTTTTCTTATTTCAGGATACCTTCTGAGACCCACAAAAACATGCCGGCTACATCATTAGTCTATTATTTCCTGCTTGTCTCTCTGTGCACTGATTTATCTCAAAATGAACCTAGTGCAAGTCTCAGGAGGCAACGGAGGAGAATGCACCCCCGAGGATTGAGAACGAGCTCCTCAGCTGGGCACAGGTCCCCGAGACAGCCAAGGATGAAGCCTCCAGCTCCTGTTGCTGTAGCACCCAGCATACCTCTTATTAATATTGATGACGGCGTTATGGGAGTGTTTGACTCTCTCATAGGTGTGGGCGGGCATGAATCCAGCTACAGTGTCTTACCGGGTAAGAATAAAGCCCCTCAACTACTTAGAGTAGGCCCATTTTCCTCCTGATTTCAAATGAAATGTATAAACTCATGAAAGCTTTACTTTAGCTCTACTTGCAGGAGATATTGAAATAAAACCCAGTTACCTATTTGCTAACCTCCTTTCGTTGCCTTTTATAATAATTTTGTACTTATCATATGAAGCTTTTTAATTGCTCGTGCTTAAGCCTTACCTGCTTTGCCAAGTAACAGTAACATTTTCTGCAATCGTTCCGCATTCTCATTTCATGACAATTAATAACAATTTTGTTGGGATATTTTCATAACTTCAAATGTAGCAAATTTGAAGGCCATTTTAAAGAATTTTCTTGCTTCATGTATCTCATAAGTCAATTAACATTTCACTGAGGCCCTAACACCAATAACACCAGTGTTATTTAAAATGGATTTAAGTTCTTATTTTTTGTTATTTTTTGAAAAGCAACATTCTTACTATGTGCACATGAAATATTTTGGGAATAATTCTTTATTTAGTAAATAAATCAGTAACGCACAATAATAGTTGCAATATGAAACTTGCATTACAACCAAGAACCTTCAGGTGGAAAAATAAACAGAGAGAAAAAACCACAGTCAACACAAGACCACTCTGTTCTCCATCTATACAGGGAACCCGGACTTATTTGAAAGAAGTTCAATAGTGTGATTTATATAAAGCTCGCTTTCTTGGTGATCTAGATGTCTTCACATTGCTGTACCTACACGTACTTTAGGGTTTTTGAAGGAGACATAGAAAAGAGGATTTGTTGTCTTAAGAAAAAAAAACAACCAACAAACCCCCCCCTCCCAAAAAGCATAATTTCATTGATCTTTACTGAAACCCGTCTTGGCAATTGTTAGCAGGCCTCTACAGCCTCCTCAAAGAATGCAAGACTAGACAGTGATTGAGAACTGATAATTGTCTCTTTGGTCCTCTTGCTCTAGGATGTTTGTGATTTCATGTTGAACATCACAAACGGGAAATTATGACTCACCAAACAGGAAATTAAGATTCACAGGACCCTAAAAATCAGACATTCATTCTAAAGATAAGAACTTCTGAATATCACTATCAGCGTATTTCAGCTTTGAAACTCCTGTTATTAACCAAGTGAAAATTACTGAGATGTTGTAACACCATTTCTTTTCATAGTAAGAGATTTAAAGGTTGAAGAAAAAACACTGGGATGTTGTGAAGGCCCAACACAGGGTCATGCAAACTCCATGGCTAATAAAGACATAGACACTTCCATTCCAGCACCAAGAGATCATACACTGAGTAAAACAATCACGTGCAATTTTATGAAAAAAATAAGAATGCTCTGACTACCACTGTGCTACATAAACTGACAATCCATTTTTATAAGCAGAAAGTTAGGCCTTTTAGTGTGTCACACAAGACATAAGACCACTAGGTTAACAGATCTCAACTTCAATGGCAAAAGATATCTGAATCACATTTTCTTAAGAATTCCTGTTTCTTGTGAGTCCTTACTTTCAAAAAGGCCAAACCATTTCAAATCAAATATTTTTAAGTAAGGAGTTTTAAAGGGAAAACTAGCAAAACTCTTGACTATAGCATTTCTAGTGTGTACTACAACATTACTCTTATAATATATACTATTGATGTCAAACCTCCAATTTAAAAATACTTTTCAAATTAAAGAGAGGAAAATACCACATAAATAGCATACACTTCATGTAAGATATTCCAGTCTCTGTCAGAGAGCATCAGTCATGCTGAAATAATGCATGGTTCTTCCCCCCTCCCACCCCGTTTGTTTCTCTCTATCTGGACTTGCATCCAAAAGCTGAGCTAAAACTACTGAACTCATTTTATTTGGAACTTCATGCTGAATTTACACCATATTTCCAAAGGTTAAAAGTCCTGTTCTCATCTGCCAAAGACTTCAACCACAAGGTATTTTTTTTAGTCTAGCTTTTAAAGTTCAAAATTTTTTCAAGTTAATGTCAGATTTGGAAAAAACAGAGCCTATTAAATAATAGAACACTATTATTAATCATGCTTCAGAACAGAAGAAAATGCAATCCAAACCTTAATTTTCATTCTCCTAGCTACTTATTTTGCTCCTAGTAGCCTAAAAAACAATTTACAGCTATCATATGCAGGATGAAAATTAACAGTTTAAACAGAAGTTTAACAGTAACCAGACATATCTCCCTCTTCCATATAAAAATAATGTGAACCATTTAAATTAGACAGTTCACCACAACATAAGAGAATTTGCAGTTGTTTGTCCTTATAGACTACAATCTGCCCATTAAGTAGTGCAGAACGGAGGCACACTGTTGGAGTATTTCTAATGTCTCTTAAATCTCCCTTCTCACTGCTCATACCACCACACCGAAGTTACCCAGTGGAGAGAAAGTTTAAGAAGCATCTCAACACAGTCTTTACTCTGTCTCAGAGGGGTTACGTCAATTCCACCAGAATACCAAACAGCAGTTCTGCCATGCAATGAAAGGGTACCTCTTTGTCCTCCAGCACACATGCTTGTCCTGTCTTTTTAAGTCAGTCATGTACACACAAAACAATTTGTTAGCACAGTCTGCAGAGGCCAAGGCCTGATAACCCATGCCTTTATGCTTATTCAGACAAGATTTGCACCAAGTTCAGATACAGTCTAGTAGCTAAAACAAAATAAAGAATTTAAGGAAGCACAGAAGAATTTCCATCTCAAGCCAGATATGTTCCCCTGGAACAGCTGACATTTTATTGTTTAACATGAGAAAGTGTAGTGTTCTTTTTGTGTTTCCTTTGGAGATTATTTAAAAGAAATATTGTGACTTCCTGGCAAGCACATAAAAACCAGAAGTCAGGATACAGCAAACAGCTGGATTACAGATATCTGGGTAGAATGACAAGGGACTTACAGCCAACTAACATTTGTCCTGGGTTAACTCATCTCCTCCTTCAGTTAACATGGTTTGAGCTGATTAGAGTACAACAACTTTATGGGGCTGAAATTATGCACAGATATCCCAGATCTTTGAAAAAAACAAGACACAAGTGTTCAAAAACTTAATTTCTCTGTCTTTTCATCCTGAGAGTAACTTACATCAAAAGAATAACTTAAAATACAAGGAATATACAGAGAAGCATCCAAACAGATGATTCTGATTATTTTTATGCTAGAAAACAAGTTTGTATCCAATGGTCTTTACGTAGAAGGGCAAAGGAATACCTTTGTTATGAAGCTGAGAGTAGGACTGTCTTGAAGGACTTTGCAAAATGCCTAATTCTGAGTCAAATATTAATTCCAGAGACATTTCAAAGCAAATATTTACAATAGTCTTGCCAGATATTTAGAAACTACTCTGAATACTTTTCCCTTTCAAACTGAACAACCAACCNGCTAGTTGGCTGTTTTTCTGTTTAAACTTCTCTAAAGCTATCACCTTTAAAAAAAAACAACCAACAACCCCCCCCCTCCCAAAAAGCATAATTTCATTGATCTTTACTGAAACCCGTCTTGGCAATTGTTAGCAGGCCTCTACAGCCTCCTCAAAGAATGCAAGACTAGACAGTGATTGAGAACTGATAATTGTCTCTTTGGTCCTCTTGCTCTAGGATGTTTGTGATTTCATGTTGAACATCACAAACGGGAAATTATGACTCACCAAACAGGAAATTAAGATTCACAGGACCCTAAAAATCAGACATTCATTCTAAAGATAAGAACTTCTGAATATCACTATCAGCGTATTTCAGCTTTGAAACTCCTGTTATTAACCAAGTGAAAATTACTGAGATGTTGTAACACCATTTCTTTTCATAGTAAGAGATTTAAAGGTTGAAGAAAAAACACTGGGATGTTGTGAAGGCCCAACACAGGGTCATGCAAACTCCATGGCTAATAAAGACATAGACACTTCCATTCCAGCACCAAGAGATCATACACTGAGTAAAACAATCACGTGCAATTTTATGAAAAAAATAAGAATGCTCTGACTACCACTGTGCTACATAAACTGACAATCCATTTTTATAAGCAGAAAGTTAGGCCTTTTAGTGTGTCACACAAGACATAAGACCACTAGGTTAACAGATCTCAACTTCAATGGCAAAAGATATCTGAATCACATTTTCTTAAGAATTCCTGTTTCTTGTGAGTCCTTACTTTCAAAAAGGCCAAACCATTTCAAATCAAATACTTTTAAGTCAGGAGTTTTAAAGGGAAAACTAGCAAAACTCTTGACTATAGCATTTCTAGTGTGTACTACAACATTACTCTTATAATATATACTATTGATGTCAAACCTCCAATTTAAAAATACTTTTCAAATTAAAGAGAGGAAAATACCACATAAATAGCATACACTTCATGTAAGATATTCCAGTCTCTGTCAGAGAGCATCAGTCATGCTGAAATAATGCATGGTTCTTCCCCCCTCCCACCCCGTTTGTTTCTCTCTATCTGGACTTGCATCCAAAAGCTGAGCTAAAACTACTGAACTCATTTTATTTGGAACTTCATGCTGAATTTACACCATATTTCCAAAGGTTAAAAGTCCTGTTCTCATCTGCCAAAGACTTCAACCACAAGGTATTTTTTTTAGTCTAGCTTTTAAAGTTCAAAATTTTTTCAAGTTAATGTCAGATTTGGAAAAAACAGAGCCTATTAAATAATAGAACACTATTATTAATCATGCTTCAGAACAGAAGAAAATGCAATCCAAACCTTAATTTTCATTCTCCTAGCTACTTATTTTGCTCCTAGTAGCCTAAAAAACAATTTACAGCTATCATATGCAGGATGAAAATTAACAGTTTAAATAGAAGTTTAACAGTAACCAGACATATCTCCCTCTTCCATATAAAAATAATGTGAACCATTTAAATTAGACAGTTCACCACAACATAAGAGAATTTGCAGTTGTTTGTCCTTATAGACTACAATCTGCCCATTAAGTAGTGCAGAACGGAGGCACACTGTTGGAGTATTTCTAATGTCTCTTAAATCTCCCTTCTCACTGCTCATACCACCACACCGAAGTTACCCAGTGGAGAGAAAGTTTAAGAAGCATCTCAACACAGTCTTTACTCTGTCTCAGAGGGGTTACGTCAATTCCACCAGAATACCAAACAGCAGTTCTGCCATGCAATGAAAGGGTACCTCTTTGTCCTCCAGCACACATGCTTGTCCTGTCTTTTTAAGTCAGTCATGTACACACAAAACAATTTGTTAGCACAGTCTGCAGAGGCCAAGGCCTGATAACCCATGCCTTTATGCTTATTCAGACAAGATTTGCACCAAGTTCAGATACAGTCTAGTAGCTAAAACAAAATAAAGAATTTAAGGAAGCACAGAAGAATTTCCATCTCAAGCCAGATATGTTCCCCTGGAACAGCTGACATTTTATTGTTTAACATGAGAAAGTGTAGTGTTCTTTTTGTGTTTCCTTTGGAGATTATTTAAAAGAAATATTGTGACTTCCTGGCAAGCACATAAAAACCAGAAGTCAGGATACAGCAAACAGCTGGATTACAGATATCTGGGTAGAATGACAAGGGACTTACAGCCAACTAACATTTGTCCTGGGTTAACTCATCTCCTCCTTCAGTTAACATGGTTTGAGCTGATTAGAGTACAACAACTTTATGGGGCTGAAATTATGCACAGATATCCCAGATCTTTGAAAAAAACAAGACACAAGTGTTCAAAAACTTAATTTCTCTGTCTTTTCATCCTGAGAGTAACTTACATCAAAAGAATAACTTAAAATACAAGGAATATACAGAGAAGCATCCAAACAGATGATTCTGATTATTTTTATGCTAGAAAACAAGTTTGTATCCAATGGTCTTTACGTAGAAGGGCAAAGGAATACCTTTGTTATGAAGCTGAGAGTAGGACTGTCTTGAAGGACTTTGCAAAATGCCTAATTCTGAGTCAAATATTAATTCCAGAGACATTTCAAAGCAAATATTTACAATAGTCTTGCCAGATATTTAGAAACTACTCTGAATACTTTTCCCTTTCAAACTGAACAACCAACCATGTACCAGGGCAGAGCATGGGAAAACAAACCCTGCAAACAACACTTCCAAAGACAATTTCTCTATTGCAAATGAAAGTCTCTTGCATGTAAATTCAGTTGATGAGATTTTTTCCACTGTACTAGACAATCTTCATTTGAAGGAGGAAGTCAAACCAAATAGGAAAAGAGGGATTTTTAAAAATTTATTTATATGCAGGAAAGTACAATGTAACTTAGAAATGAGCTTTCATCTTGAAATATTTAAGCAATGCATTCTTACATGAATTAGAAAGAGGAAAAGAAAGGTGTGTAGGGGGTACAGAGTCTCAATGGATTCAGAGGTATGCTCAAAAATAGGAAAATATTTGCACGGGATGAAGAATCTCAACCTTGGCTTTTCTTCTCTCAAAAGACCAAAAAAGGCGCCATGATAAAGTGCAATGTTTATCCTGGAGTCTGGATGAGAACTGCCCAGGGAAACTTTTGCTGAGGTAGACTCCAACACTGGAAGGAAAAAGGGACTTAGAATAGTTTCCTTCCCAAGTCTTTATGCTCTCCAAACATCTTGCCTACTGAATATCTGAGTATAGCTTACAAAATAAATCTCTTCTATAATTCTCTCTGCAAATTTTGACTACTACCCTGAAGAATTCCCATTTTTTTTGTTGTAAAAAAATATTCTCAAGTTCTGCATGATTTATTTTAACTCCATTGTGATGAAGAAAACTTTTACACCTTTTTCAACAGTGCATATGCACAGCTTTCACTGAGATCTGTGATTTCTGCTTTCCGTTTCTAAGGATGGAGAGGAAAGAGAAGCTGCCATGCAAAAGACCCTCAGAAACTCACCATCTAGGTTTACTTTTCCCATTTTGGGAATATCTCCAAACTTGAAAAGCAAGTATTCTCTATAGGCAGACAAAGTTGGTAAGGGTCCTCATCAGTTGGCTAGGAAGAAAGGGAAATGACAACTGCCTGGAACAGAAGGAGCAGTCAATTAGAGGGACAGAGCGCCTGCACTCAGTTTTCACTGGGAAGCTGCAAGCAGGTAACAGCTACATAGACATTAATTGTTTGCCTCTCCCTTGACTGCCTTCACAGATGAGAGGCCAAGAACTGAACAGGGATTGGAAACTACTAATGAGCTGAGGAAAATACAGCTATGACAAATAAGGAATAATTAAGGTGTATTTTATATATTTTCAAAATGAGGACAAAATAGTAATGCTTCTTTCCAAAGTTTTAAATAAACATGTTTTGATTTCAGTTTAAACTATTTAACTCAAATTTTCTATATTCTTTTCTTAGGAAAGAAGGGGCACTGCACAGCTAATGGGATGATTATGTATGATAAAGCTGTCTGGTCTCCCAAACCCTGCGTTACCTGTCTCTGTTCAAAAGGAGAAGTGATATGTGATACAACCATGTGCCACCCTCTGAAATGTCCCAAAACTATTATACCTGCAGGAGAATGCTGCCCAGTTTGTGCTGATACTGGTACAGTACACCATAATATTTTTACTATTTTAGAACTACATCATGCAAAACCTAACATGAACGCTATCAAGGACTACAAGGAACACATTATCCTTTTATATATAAAGCAAGTATTCTCTATAGAGAAAACAAGTCCTGAATTACATGACAAGAGCGGGTCTTCACAATTTCTATTCAAGTTGACTTCAGTCTCTTAGAGTACATTGGCTGTTAGATGAGTTTGATATAATATTTAAAGAAAAGAAGATGTTAAGTATGCAATAGCAAAGATAATTGCATTTCTTTTTTTATTTTCCCCTTTCTGCTTCTTCCCTTCTACCTTTACAAAATTTTTGGTATATATACAAAGAAAGAACATCTGGTTAGATTTTATGTCCCATTTCCACTTACAAAGGATCGATAACTACTAGCCATTATTAATGTACTACACATATATAGGAAATATCACACAATTTACCAACTGGTAAATCTTTTAGGAGTGTAAAAACATACAGCTATTTGATATAAATCAAGAGGAACAGCAGAACTATAATCTTGCTTGTTCTTCATAACAATTCAAACAAAATGAGTATCTTTAAAAAGAGAAGAAATGGAGAAGATGAAATGTGATTTCTTTTCTCCACTCCCATTACCTTAAGACTCCAAAGTACTGAACTCAGCCTCCTCTCACCGTAAAAATATTTAGTCTTGTGTGTGCATGTGTGCATAGGTGACACAGAAATGCACTGAGTAGCCACATGACAGAAATTAACTGTAGAACTAGAAGTCATGTTGACTGAAACACCCAAACTCATTTTATCTGAACTGCCCTGTCATGCGCGTAAGAACTGCACTTTGGTGATGGAGTTAACACATCCCCCCGGTTAGCTCCCCACCTGCAGCCATCCCTATTCCTGACAGTCCCTTGCAGAGGAGTAGTAGTCTTAACTTCTGTGAATTTTATTAAAATTACCTTCCTCCCACTTCCAGACACATTCTTTTTCCTCTTTAGACACATCCATCCAAAAAAGCCCTAATTAATATATTAATTAAAAAAGGAATATAATTAAGGCTATATTATTTTTTTCCCCTTTTTTCTGGAGTTGCAATGAATCATACCTGTCTACAAACTGTTCTGGATGGTTGGCTTATTAANACTCAAACTGAAAAAGATGAGCTGCTTAGAACAGAAGCAGTGGAGTTTGAAGAGAAAGATGTTCATAAAAAGAATGAAAAGAAAAGAAAAAGGAAAGGCAAAAAAAATCGACACAAGCATAAAGCCCATCACAGGGAAAATAAGCCTATCAGCAGAAAGGGAGCTTCTGAAGAAATACAAAATGAAAGTGATGAAGATGATGGTACTTTCAGAATGCCATCTCACTTCCCCATTCCTGTTCCACCCATAGAAGCTCCTCCTTTGCCATCTGCATGTTCCACCTCGGACAACACAGTAAGCTGTATTAATGCCAAACTTACACAAATACCACCAATCTCAGATCCAGATCTAACAAGTCTAGACCTTACAGGTAAATAATGGGTCTACTTTGCATGATTGTTTCTCATGAGGTTACATTATCCATTCTGAAATGCAGCAATAGCAGCATTAGCGGCATAAGCTGTTCCTTATCATAAAAACATATTAGAGTGAATTTTACAGCTAAGCCTCTGAAACAGTAAATTAAAATTGCAAGCAAATCTAACTAGTGTTTAAATAGTAACATGAATTTATCTACACACAATTATTGTACATAATACAACTATTTTTATAACATTTTTCACGTACAATACTACTTAACTCAGATGCATAGTGTAATTTACAACTCAAACTNCATTCAAAGTAAGAAAGCGCAACTTTTCTGCTATCCTATAACTAATTATTGCTTAAAGGAAAGTTTTTCCTGTTTTTCAGTCTATGGATCTAAACCAGCTTGCACCTACCATGAACAACCATTGTCTAATTACAACACAGTTAAACCTGGCTATTTCAATAAATCTCTTCTTGTAATTATATATACCTAGAGATTTTTGAATGATATTCACCAAGTATTAAATGTTAAACAATAAGAGAGAAAATTTTCTGATATTTTATCAGTTGCAGTTGAGAGATTTCAGAATAGAAGGGCTCATATTCCATTAACATGACCTGGGACACTCAGGCTCAACGTCTGCAAATTTATGTATCATCTTTCTCACTCATTAGCCCTGTAAACTACATCCGCTTGGATTCCCCAAAAGATCTACCTGTGCAAGGTCTTGATATAAAAATCCATTCAATAGCAGTTCATGTAATCAGCTGTATGCTTATTGTTAACTACATAAGAAACTTTCAAGCATAGCTGCTTACTAAAAGAAGAGCTTTCTTGTAAAATAGTCCAAGAATCTTTCTATATTTGGTCTTTTTCTTGCAAAGGGAGTTTACATGGTAACAGGCTATTGAAGTGTATCATCTACATATTCCTCACTTGAAGACAGAACAGTTCCATAATAATTTCTCACGTGAGCAAGTACGTATAGGTGGTAATTCAAGTGTGAAAGTAAGGCATCAAGACCTTGCTTTTTCAGGCAAGATGAATACCAAAAGCATATGTACAATCAATTGAATAACTATCACAGTATGCTTTTAATATAATTTCCTGCCACATGCAATATTCTTGTAGGACTCTGTATAACACCTCCCTCCCTATAACATGAACAGCTTTAGCTGATTTCAAAGGACTTCAGTTCCTACAACTCCTATGAAATTAAAGTGGATAGAAAAGACAGACCAGAAGGGTGTCTCAGTCATAAAATAAATGTTGGTGAGGCTTATA
>VZTO01019061.1:0-17337 GCA_013400615.1 Syrrhaptes paradoxus
GGGTGTCTGGCAGCTGGCCAAGGCAAACCCACCACAGAATCATTGCACTTAGTGCTTTTAAAAGATTAGTTTTAAGTATTTTTGAAGCTGGGTGAACTACAGGAGCCACAATGCCTTTTTGATTCTCAAGATTGTCTCACCGGTATTTGTGCATGCTATTGCATTTTAGATTTTTTTACTTACCATCACTTCTACAACCAGCTTTTGAATGCCAAGACATTTTATCTTTGAAAAGCAGACAACCCTGATCTCTAGTAGATTTTTTCCCTTTGATCATATTGCGGTTAGGCTTGGTAACACCACTTATTTGAGGTTTCCCAACATCTTGGATTATAAATTCCTGGTTTCATTTTTTGATGACATTGCTGACCTCCAGCTTTTGGGATACATGATTTCTGTAGTGCATGTATACTAGGATATTTTTAGAAAATATAAACCAATGTATTTTAGTCATTTCTGAAAATGAAGTAATGGAAAAAATTTATTTTGTCCATCACAAAATGGAATCATTCAGAAGCAAGAGTCCTGAACATGGTTTACTAAGGATCAAAGATGGGTGGTCCTGTCAGTCCTGCTTTGGCACTACCCCCAGCCTTTCTGAATCCACTCTTCCTTGTTGATGCACTCATTCCCCAATCTCATATTAACTTCTAGGGGAAGTAATATTTTCTTATTATTGAATGGAAACCGGGACCTCTCTGTTCATTTTTTGGCACTTCATCAGAACCATTATCTTTTAAATGATAACTCTATCTCCATTCCCTGCATTTATTTTAAAACTGCTATTTCCTTTTCCTCATCTTTTACCTAACCTGCCAGTTATGTATGTATCAGGGCTGAAATGCCATCTGTGTGTTTATGGAATGTTTATTCCACTGAGGCTGTGCCTTAAATTGATAACTTCTCATGTTGTCATAAAAATATAATCTGGAAAACTGATCAAGACCTGGAGAATATGGATAGCAGAAGAGGGTAATATGAAAGGAAGTGCACTGGAGTTTATCTGAGCTGCATCTGGAAATCCATTCAGCTGACATGAAGTGGTAGTTATCACTAGTATGAGTTTATCTCTCTTCTTCCCATGTAATACTGTAGGATCTGATACAATAGGGATATCTTCCGTGTCTCACTCTGTTGTTAAACTGCACCCACAGCTATCAGATCTGAATGCAAGGGCTTCACAACACAGTGTGATGTATCTGATGCCTTTCAAAATGACATTATTAAAAGGAATAGTAAGACTGGTAATGTAGTATCTTATGCTCTAGATAATATTTGGGGTGCTGTAACTAAGGAAGATCCAAGAAGAACCCAGGGCTTTTATCAAAGAAAATGTCTTAAGATGTCAAATTAATTACAAACTTTATATATTGCAGTTTTGTAGACAGGTGAAAATCCTAATGTTCAGTTATCAAAAGGCTGAAAAATATTTGGTACAGTACATTGCTTCAGATGAGATCTCTGTGGTTAATTTCATCATAACCTTTGTGAGGATGTGGACCACAGATGGGGCATTTAAAGAAATCCTAGTCGTCATGAGTATTACACCTTCTTCTGTAAGCACAGGAGACTATAGCATTGCAGCTCAAAACAAAAAGGTCCTTCATGGATTAGCAAAATCATGTACTTTGTCAGTTGATGGTAGTGTAACAATCCAGGCTTTACTTTGTACAATATAGCTTAAAGTTCCAGCTCTCATGTATTTACATGGTACATGTTCTAGCATGGCCAATACACTACTACAGACCATCATACTCATTATTCATTTTCCTTGGTACTAGGAGCACTGACTGTCTGAAGGATAAAGTCACCAGAATTAATACACAGGTTTAATCACATCAGTTATGTCTAACGTTAAATCATAGCCACTTTGCTTAATGTAAGCTTATTTATAGGCTGTTGGACAATACCATAATGGTACAATAGTGAAGAAAATCTACCCCAAGGTAATTATTTTCTTGGCTTAAATATTTACTGCAATGTTTATCCATGCCATTATATTTTAATATTGAAGCGTACTAGTGCTTCTAACCAGCTGGTTTCCTGAGGTGAATATAGTGATTGACATTTTGTTGGAATGGGGACTTTAAATGAGACCATTGTTTGAAAATGGTCCTCTTGCTTATGGTCGGGACTTCAAAGAAAAGAGAAATAGAAAAGAGCTAGAAAAATGTTACAAGAATGATCTGAGTTTTGAAAAACAAGCTTTAATGTGAGGGCATAATGAATAACAGTCTATTAAGCCTATTCAAAGGAAGGTTAAAAGACTAAGATCACAATCAAGTAGTATCTAATTGTGGAAGAATTATGACTCTTACATGCAGAATGGAGAGTTTCAAATTTTAGAGGCCAAAGCTTGATGTACTTGAATACAGGAATTTTAAGGAAGGATAACTAGCTGTTGGAACAACCTATTAAGGGATGTGATAGCTCTTCTTATCAAGTTAGAGTGCTTTTTAAAAAGACAGATTATAGCTTAGTGTTACAGCCTTGATGCAGAAATGATTGGTGAAAGTCTTTGGTCTGTGTTGTGCAGTGGAGTCAGACTAGATTATCATAATGGCCTTTACTGTCTGTAGTAATCTATGCATATAAGATTTCATCATGGCTAAGGGCAGATGTGGGTGGCAAAAGCAAGTTAGCTCCTGCTTTAGAGCCTTTGTGTCAAAGACTTTTGCCTGCATTTTCCCTTACCTCCCATAAGAGCAACGGGAAAGGTGTTCTTCATGTTATAGGTTTAAGAGAGAACAAAGCAATCAAAAAAACTCCATTTCATAAACGTCTTGGAACATTTCATAAGAGAAGTTAAAAATATAAAAATTGAAACTGTTTAAACTAGTTAGAGCACAGTGCTGAGTGCACAGAAATTAAATAGACTGTCCTCAGGGAGGCTTCAGTATGTTCCTCAATCCCAGTTCAGCTACAACTTTCTATAATTTGTCTGAGGAGCAATCTTTTAAGTTATCTAAGGTAAGGAAGGAATCTTAAAGAATTCGCCTACTACACTCCTCAGCCCAAAGGAAGAATCATCATGAACCACCCCTGACTGAAAAACTGATGTAAATGCTTCACTGAGGGAGATTCCAGCTTATTGCAATGTTCAAATGTCATTTTTTTCTAACAGATGGCCTTTGCAGCAGACTTTATTATTTTTCTAAATCATTAGTATCTGTTAAAATAAATTATGCTTCCAATACTTACTACACTAAATTCATATCAAATAGCAATGAAACTAAGGTAACAGCACATGCACACAAAGAAGATGGAGGCAAAGTAGAAATATCATGAAGGATTTTTCTTTTGATTCTGTGGAGATTTACAATGGTTAACCCCATGTCCATCTAATGATCTATGAAATCCAGATTCTAATTTCTCTGTTAGATAGGAAAATTCTTAAGAGTTCACTTTCTGTTGTACACCTCGTAGATGTTAATACACTGAAAAGGAAAAAAGCATAATCTAGCTTTACAAGTGCAGCTGAATGAGGGTGCCTCAATGCAAAAGGGGTCTGCTTAATAACGGTTAAGAAATATATCTGGCTTTGGGAAGAGTTTGTCCAGTGTTTTTAATGCTTTCCAAATAAGGGAAATGGTTATCTTTCTGAGAAGAAGGATATGACCATATTGAACTCTGTATGTAAAAGATGATCTGTGTCCATTGCTTAGAAAAAGGGCTAGAAATCAAATCAGTTGTTTTTGGAAACAAAGATATAAATGCTTTCTATCATGTTTTCCTTGTGACCTTATATGTCAAACATACATACAGTAGGTCATACTGCAGGAGGCTGCTAAGATCTAGTTTCACTTAAACCTTCACAGCCATTCACCAAGATGACAGCTTGAAGGAAAAAAACGGTATTGTCAGATAAACCAACAGTGGCTTCTGTACAAGGAGATGGTACTTAATGCTTTCTAGTAAGGACAGAGGAATGCAAGCATGTATGAAGAGGAGAAATCAAAACTTGTGCAGCACTGATGTTGTGAAAAGACAGAAAGGGACACTATATAGAGAGCATATTTTCTCTGCCTCAGAAACTGCGAGAAGGAAACAAGATGAAATTGTAGCAGCCACTACGAGGGGGCTGTTGCTGGATGTGAGCAGCCAGGATTAAAGTGAGCAGTGGTTTGATTATCTGGTGAATATTCTTTCATATGATTTCTCATTATCCTTCTACCTCCTCTGTAATTCTCTCATCTACTTGGAAATATCTGCTTTCTGTTTCAGGCCTTACCCTGATTATGTAAAGGGGCAATATTCTTTCTACAAGGTCAGTCTTCTCTCACTGCTATATAGCCAAGATTTAGACCCCTAGTAAGAGATACAAAGCCATTAAACCAAAATCTCATCATACTACTGTCACTCTCAGAGATTTGTTCTGATACCCAAGACTTGGAAAATTATTCAAATGGTCTGAAGCACATTTGAGATTTAAACTGGAAGGCTTTACACAGCAAGGCTGAAAGCACGACAGTTTATTTCACAATAGGGCCTGGAATCAGATAGCAGTTTATAGGCTTTTGTGAATCGTAAGGGAAAAGAGATGGGACTGGTCGGCAAGAGATTGTCTAACCTATCCAGGATGATTAATGAGGTCCTCACAGTATTTAAAAGTGCTAGGTAAAAGTCTGTGTTATGATTTTAACATTTCTGAAAGGCCAGAATCTTAGGAAAGCCAGAGTGTAATTCAAAATTGAACTTTCCTTTCTATTGGTTTATGTGTTTCTGTTACTATCTTATTCCTTTCATCCCAGGGCTCTAGAAATGAGTAACAGTGAAATATTTGATTCAGATCCCATCTGAAACCTTTAAGTAATTCAAAATATTTCTTTTGGGAGGGTCAGGAAATGTGTAGTCAGTAATAGACCTGCAGTTCTAGCAATTATTAATGTCAACCTCAAAAACCTACGTGCTGCGTGAGATGATGCAGTTGGATCATTTGACTTCCGGAGACAGACAACATTAAGGGCACCTTAGTTTAAATGGCACTTCGCTGGACGGTCCAGGTCCTGAAGGTACCCCTGGGAAGAATAATACTACTTATGTTTATGTCCTAATGGAGTCAAGTGAAGCTTTCAGACCTCACTGAAGGATGTTGGCCTTGCTTTCAAAGAATTTAGCGATTGTAGTTTGTGATTATTTCCACCAGCTTGGCAACATACTTAACCAAACTCTAAGAAAATTGCACTTTTGTATTGATTGTGAATTTCTTTTTGTGAAGCCAGATTGGCTTTAGTGGCACAAAAACATCATGATGGAAGTGGTTAATTCAATCTTTAAGTTGCAATGCAGCATTCAGAGAAAGCTTTTAGTCCTTAGGTAAGCTGACAAATTTAATTTAGGGTTTCTGGTTTGGGGGCATGTTTTTGTGATTCCTGCTATTCATTTTGTGTTATGCTTGCTGCTCCCTGGTGTTCTGTGTGGAAGCTGAGAGTTAAAAAGTTTGTTTCATTTTACTTACAGGCTTTGTAAATTGGAGGGAGCAAGTGAAGGGGAGGAAGGTAAACACACAAGGAAAAAGAGGAACTATCAAGGGGGATATTCCCACCAGCTCAGTACATTGAACAACCAAAACAAGGACTCTTGTTTAGTGCCTATGCAAGACCCGGGGCCTGATCCTTTTCCTGTTAAGATTGGTGAAAATTTGAATTAAGTCTGCTGAAGTCAGAAATGGAGGGAGATATATCTGTGGCACACTGAACTGAATGGCTGGTGTTACAAAGGGGTTTGCCATTAACTCCAGTGCTGAGAGCTAGATCCCAACACACTTTTTACTGTGAAGCTACAAACCACTACACTGGACAAAATTTGGTCTTTCAGTGTCCTTTTTCTTCAACAGTTGAACACTTCTGTTACTGCCCAACAGAAGCCTTTACAGTATGTAAGACACACATACCGTACAAGACATTTTGCCTTACCTTCACTTATATGTGTAGTCAGTAATAGACTAAATAACCCCAGGGCATCAAGTGAACAAGTGCCATCTCTTTTTTTATAGGGAAACAGAATCTGAGAAGCAATAAAATGTCAGGTGGGCCACAAATCCAGAAACTGGAATTCCCATTTCGCCTTTGGTGAAACCAAACCATGTGGGCCAAACATCCAACCCCCTCAAAAAAAAAATCTTCAACAACCACAAAAGCAATTTAAGAAAAATGTTCATCAAGATGTCTCATTTTTTGACCAGCTCTCACCACTGTTTGCATTCAGCGATACACCACTCACAAAAGCTAACTGATCAATCGCAGTGACACGCAGAAACAGTAATGACTAATTTTGAAGCTAATGCTCTGCAGGTGAAGGCTTGTTGCAGGTATCAGGTTTCTGCTATGTGTTCTACCAAGCAGGATTTGTCTGTCCAGACTTTGCATATGTAATCAATGCCACATAACACAAATCAAGACAAACTTCTGCCTCTCTGGATCAAGTTCCACTCTTAGAAGCCTGAGCCTCTTCCTTCTGCAGTCAGTGTGAAAGCCACCTTGAGCTTCACTGCAGCAAGGTACTCACGTGCTTACATATATCCTATAGATCTGTGCATTACTGTTGCATGGAACATTTCGCCCAGGCTTCAGAGAGGAGCAAGAACATAGATTTTCTACTGTTGCCTTGGTGCAATTTATCAACAAATCATCTAAAGTAAATACATTTTCCTCTGTAGTTTAAAATTCCATATGAAACTGATTTAAATCTTCAAAATATTTCTTTTTCATAGCTCTTCTAGCCTTAAGTTTATGATAAATAAACTGCAGTTTGCCAAGCAATGGCTGAATCCTTTATAGCATGAAATTTTGTTATTTTGCTGCTAATAAAAGCAATGAAGGTGTCTAAAACTTAAAGCAACTCAGTCATTGTAACATCTAGGCAAAGCAGGCTTGACACTTGAATGTAGGTTGGTGAGCCAAGCCTCTGGGACTCACAGCTCTCCTGTATGGTCATTGACCATGATCCTGCAAACACTGGGAGAATTGGAGGATTCACTGAAATGACTGGCTTGCGGCAGGGTAAGTAGGGCTACTTCCAGCTGTAAAGGCAGAAATGTAACAACTACTCTGTTCGTCGGTTAATTCAGCTGGAAACAGGGGTGTGATGTTTGCCAGCTTCTTAAGGGGCTGTGAGGCTTAATTAATTAGAATCCGCAGTGTTCAGGGATTTTTGCTTGAGGGCATTTTGCATACAAAATGTTTTTCCTTTTAGTCTTCTGAAATTATTAATTGTGCTATAAAAGCGTCAAATGTCATAAGTAGGAACTGAGCTCCACTGCAAAGTCAACTAGATAGTGCACACAACCAAAGCTAGTCTGCATCCTGGTAGTTTCACAGCAAAATAAGGGGAATGTGCACTCACAGAATCATTCATTTCCAGGGCTAGAGCAGAGCTAGCTAGTTTTTATCTGGTTCAGCTGTTTTGGATATATAGTTTTCCCTGTAAATTAGTAAATTTGGATGTTGTATTTTTGCTTTTCCAAACCTTCTCCATTGAAATATTTCCATTGTTACCTATCTCTGGCTTTGTTCCAAGCTATTGCATACTTCTTTTTGCTTCAGACTTCTTCAGGAAAGAGCTTCTGCATCATCTTTAAAAACAAATCTGTGAACATCTGTATTGTCTTCATCGTTTTGTTAAACTCAAGGTTTTAATATCAAGATTAAATTTTCATTCACCAGTTTTCTGTCAGGAAAGCTATCACAACATATTAAATTCTTGTTTATAAATTTGGCATTGACTTCTCATCCTGACACATGGGTAAAAACTACTAACCTCCTACTTTGTTAATGAATGGCTCTGAAGTCATGAGGCAAACCAACATCACTCAAATATTAATTTTCTTATAACTAAGATTTATGGTCCAAAAGCCTGGGTTTTGGCTCAGTTTTATTACTGACTTATCAGTATAATACTGCATCACTGTGATTAGACAAAATGAAGATTTTCATTTTCATGATTAGTGAACAGAACGCTCTTGATTTGCATTTCTTTTATCACCTTTATATAATTTTATTCTCTGCTGTTAGAGCTGAATAATTCTTATTAATCTTTTTAATTTTTCATTCAATTAGAGCATTTAGCATTTCATCATAGTTGAAGCAACAGGAAACAAACTTCCACTTCAAAATCAGAGCAGAGGAAACAGTATAAAATATTTTAAGGATCATTATTCTTAGGACTGGAGACTAGCTTCCCTTTTTGCCTGTCTTTTTCAAATTTCATCTGACTGTTGCAAACTAAAACCCAACAGGCATGGAAGATAATATTGATGACTAGTTTTCAATTTATAGTCTATAACATTTTGAAATAGCAACTGAGAAAAGCAGACTTGTTTTCTGCAGATTTAGATTTATCATGCGCCACTGTTACAAATTTTAGTGGATATTTAGGAACTCCAAAAAGACTACACATCAATGGTGTGAACGGACTACGTAAAACACTTTAAAAAGTCTGTCTGAAAACCCTCAGCTCAGTAAAATCAATCAGAGCTTTATCATTCCATTTCACAGTACCAAGATTTTGTATCTTGGAAATACTATTTTGTTCTTAAAAAAAACCTAAAAAACATATTAAAGGAGATCACAGAAGTGAGAAATTAAGTCTTTTGCAGTCTGCCTGCTGCTTAGTAAGCTAAGGTTGAGTTGATATCTTCAAATTATTTCTGAGAATGGCAGGGAGGAATATTTAGTGATGTTCAGTCCATCACTTAGCCACCAGAGCTGCATATTCTTTGTTAAAAATATCACATGTATCCTGTGCCTGATGAGAAACCAAAATGCCAGCAACTAAAATATGTATTTTTCAGCCTAATTTGGGAAGATGACAATTAAGCAGGTGGTAAATGCCAAATACCCATTATTTTTCCTATCAAAGATTTAAAATAACATGAAGTTGGGCCTTGTAAAGAGGACTGTCATGGAGAAGACTGTATGCTTTTTATCTTCCTCTCACTGGGATGAAAATGTCAGGTTGTGTTAAATGGAATCCCAGGAGATAGTTAAGTTCTCATACACAGAGATTTACAGGAAACTTGAGGGATAAAAGTGCCAGAATATTATTTCTCAGCAGCAGCAGCACATAACAATTCCCTAGGTTCATGCAAAACCCCAACCAAAACCAGAAAAGCTGACAGCAGGACAAGGGTATAACATCAGGTGATACAGTAATGCACAGGCTCTTCCAAAAACAAGCTCCTCTCCTTCCGAGCAAAAAACTAACCTGCCTGTCTCTGAAGCCACTTTGCTTTTTCCAGACTCTCAAAACTGGCCAAGATCTATCTGAGGGGAAGGAAAGCCAGCAAAATGGCAAAATAACAGGTCAGTAATTTTTCTTGACATTAAGGTTGGAGTTGGGCAAATCCACTGACCTCAGTTTCATAGCAGCTTCACACAGATGTTAGTAAGGTACAAAAGTATTAGACAGGCTAAGTGCGAACGTGCAGGTCTGTTTCCTACTTCAGTATGGTGGGAACTAAGGGCTCACCTTTGGCAGCTTTAACTTCTTCATGCCAGCAGTGCTAGTCTTGTGGACTCCAGGAGAGTTTGCTATGACAAACCAGATTATATCTCAGGGCAAGCTCTGAGCCACTGAGTAGACAAAATGCCATCAAAATCAATGGACCTGAATTTATTTATTAAACCTTAATATAACAAGAGATTATTCTTTACCCATTTAGAACTAGAAAAAATAACCACAGCATTCGGGAACTTTACTGATTCAGGCTGTGTTTAATCTAAAGTTAGAGCAGAATCCTAGAAATCCAATTGATGGCTTCAAAGTAGTAAGGGATAGTTTATTCAAGCAATCAGTCTTGCAATAAATGTGTTCAATATTTAAGAGCATGTAACTTAGCACTACCAGGGCCAGAGAAAGAAATACCTCTGATTTCTGTGAGAGGTTCCAGGATGTTTCACAGACCATCCACTAATTCTTCACAAATGCTAGCAAATGAAATATTTTTTCACATGCTGTAGCAAGATGTCTTGAGAAGAGATGCTAAAAATGTGAATGGTGGATCCCAGAGCTATAGCCAGACATCAGCAGAAGGGAGATTACTGTCGCTCTGCAGGGTAGCCAAGTCGTGGTTAAGGCACAGAGCTTCAAAGCCCTAGTGAAGAGATTGGAGGGTGCGTGATGGTAGGGAAGAGACAGACTCTGCTCCTTGCTTGTCAAGGAAGATGTCAAAGGGCCTGATATAAAGATCCTTTCATGTAATTGATCCTCTGATATGTAAGGCCTGAGGAGCTTAACGGATAAGGGATTTAAAAGAGCAAACACCTGAAGAGGAATACAAGCAAGCACAAGCATAGACAACATTGATGGAAGTGACAGACAGAGGCTGAAGGGCTGATCCCTGGTCTTCTACACCACACACAAAGTAACTCCCCTAATGAGCCAAAAAAGAGAGCAGTTCATGCATGCCTGTTAGTGTTTGGATTTTGATCCTTCAGTCCTCTTGCTCCTACTTTAAAGTCCAGCCACTTCCCTAGAAAGCTTCAAAACTCAGGAGGTAATTTCCACGATCAAAATAAATAATTACATCATGATTTTTAAACCAGTGGCACAATTGTCATTCTTTGTAAGGGAGAGTATATGACTCTTTATTTTTGAGCTTGTGGAGTCTGCAACACTATGAAAGCCACTGTACACAGGTCAAGAGATAGATACTGCATTTGGCTGGTAAATTGTACAGAAAAATATATTTTTAATAAGATTTTGCAAGAAGCATTAATGCAATTAAATTAATTTTGAAGAAAGAAAGATAATTCATCCCAGATACTTATCTAACATTGTATCATAACCCATAAAATTCAAGTATGGTTTCAATCTATGCAGTACGGAAATCTAGATAATATTATTTGTTTCCAAATAGCCCTGATCTGAGCATCTGGACAGACAATTTATTTTTATGATGTTCTGTATGATAAAGCAAGGAATTTTCAGGATGTTTTATAGTGATAATATGTTGGCCCACGTATTTTTAATGAGGCTTTTTTTTTGCATATTATTAGCTACAGAAATGATGGCTCTCAGACTGCCTGCATGAATCCTGTAACATGTACTGCTGCACTTATGTCTGAGACAATGTCCAACATCGTGAACTTTTTTGGAAGTCTATGCTAAAGTGATTAATAATAATATATTTGAAGCAAACTTTGGTTTTACCAAGTATTATTCACCAATAATACCAAGTATTTTTTTCAGATAACTTTATCTCTTATCAAACTCAAAACCAGACCCTTCTGTGAAAGAATTAGCAAAATAATTTTAGAAGCAATGCCAAACCTATTTTGCACTATCTTTTACGCACTGTTATTCTTTCACGGCAACCTCCAGGTACCAGGGTGGATGTCACCTGATGGGCTTCAGTTCTGAGGCCAGGTAAATAAATGGCAGCCTTTCGTTCAACTCCATTTTCTCCCTGTTTTAGAGAAGAGTTGGCTAAGTGTTTTCCAGATGGGTGCCCTAATCTCTGGGCTGTGGACTCACACCCATTTTGTTTCTACCCAGCCAACTTAATTGTAGATTATTGAAAATGCAAAGCAGGGTATGAGGGAACCCTACCCCAGAAGAAGTGGTAGCCTTCTGGCTGAAGTATTCCCAAGGGGGGTGTGGGTTCGCTTCCCCCAGGCAGGGGAGGAAATTGAGCAAAGGCTTCATTTCAGCCAAAATTATTCAGAAAATTCCACCCACATTTGCAAATATAGGATTCAACAAAATAATTTCACTCCTTTCTGCTCCATTACCACAAGGTACTGTGAGAACATCTTTTCAAACTCTCCAGCATCCCACACCTCATGCAAGGTGTTGAGTAATGCCACTCTAGATGAGTGTCATGCAGGCAGAACACCTTTCTTTCCACACTGATGTTGCCTCTGGCGATAAGATATCACTCAAATAGTATGATGGCTGGCTGCAGCCTAGAGGTCTATTAAAAAAAGTCTTTTCCAGCTCGTGATACATCCATGTTGAACATTAAGAGGCCATCTCTGGGTGAATAATAAATTGGTTAATTCTATGCAGACACTAAGCAACATTGGTATTACACTTTATTTTTAAGAAATACAAGCATAACTAATATATAATTAAATTCAGTCAGTACTTTGACAAATTTGACAGTCCTAGTGTATTAAATAAACATCTTCATAGATTATTGTAAACCATTAAATCCCCAAATTACTGTTTTAAGCTGTTTTCATAGCAGTGCTTCTTTGTTGAGGGAAGTAGTACTGCTGGAAGTTTCTGGAGCCGCATCTGATACATTGATGTGAATAAGATCGTGGAAAAGAGACTTCATATTGAAAAATGTTTACCTGATAGATTTAGTATCACATTCATATTATCATTTTGTTTTTCATAGGACTAGTCTCATAAAAATTATCAATGATAATATAAAATATTCCTCCATCTGTCACAATAAAGCTTCTAATTCTACCATGCTCAACCTGTGTAATTACTTGTAGCTGGTACACGGGGTAGTATATACAATTTACAGTAATGAAAAGCACCTTCCATGAAAACACTGCTGCAAGTAGTGTTTGGGAGATTCAGTTTGTAGTAGTTAGTAGGTGGGTATGCTGTTACACCACAGTACATGCAGAACATCTCCACCCACAAAAATGGAGACATTCAGCTGGAAAACTACTTATACCATAAAACTGATTATGTTGCTCAGGTAAATAACAGTATTTCCCAACAGTCTGATGGTACAGCTGGTACCACCAGAATTTACAGACCCCTCTCGACTGAATGTTTTTAATCTTACTTTCAACAGATAAAATAAGGCAGAGAATTACAGCCACCAGAAATCAGTAAACCAACAGCTAAGATTAAAATTAATATCATATCCATCTTTCTATATTCAACAAATGCAGCACATTTTTGAAAATTAATCTTCTTTTATCCCTCAGCATCTCTACCAGCACAGGGAGTTATAAAAAAATCGCAATTCAGATCTGTTCAGCGTTCGTGCCTCAAGTCCAGCTTGGCCATATCTTGAAAGGTGACATCTTGTTGATAGTCACTCTGTTACAGTCAGTCTGACATGGTCTCAATGAGCAGTGGCACTCATCCTGACTTTTAACTGTGCCATATAGGGTCTCTCCTCACTTAAGTAAGGGAAAGGAACGGCTTTCAAAAATGTTAAATTATATATAACAAGCAATTCCCTCTGTCAAAGTAGTCTTGCTCAGGTTGCAGACTAAATATTTGAAAACAAAGAAGTTGCAGTGATCCCTGCTGCATTAATTTTTTTCTATTCTGTGCCTATGTCATGACCAGATGGGATTAGGGCACATGTGGAAAATATATGATCATGCAACCCCATCCAATACCACAGTGTATCCAAAGTTCAGCAAAAACTCAAGTGGCATGAGCAACTTTTATGCTTGCTGTTTTATTGTCATTTCGTAGAAATTCTTTTAAAGGAGAAGACATAAGTAAGTTGCTTTTTCAGACTTTTTTCTTTTTTTTGACTCAGAAAGATGTCAGCAGAGACATCTGTCACTTCATCCAGAGAACCAACTGCACTAACTAGGAGGCTGTCAAAGGGAGGACAGAAGTGGCCCCAGGGTAAAGGGAGACTTTGCTCATTGCCCCTTTTCAGGTCTGTGTAAAATGTTGGGAAGACTACGAAAGAAAGTGCCATCGGTTGTTGGGTCTGGAAACTTTTAGGGGTATTTCTTGTCCACAAAGGGGTTCAGAGGGGTGTGAAACTGACGTACATGCTTCAAATAACATCCAATATTTTAGCAAAATCTGAGCACCTGTAACTTGAGCAAACTCTGGGAAATATTAAAGACTCCTTATTAACATACGAGGTATGAATATTTTGCAACGAGAAGGCTGAAAGAATACTGCATAGAAAAGTTTTGGCTAACCCAATATAGATTTAGAGCATCTTTAATAAAAGTGTACACGGCTATAGCCAGTCCCTTCCAATTTATTATATGGCAATCCTCAGAGTGAATCTTATGTTCTGGATATTGCCATATGCAAAACCACAAACTGAGTTACTGCACATGATACAAAGAAATTCTGAATCTTCTGTATGCTCAGTAATTGCTGCCTCTGTGGTAAAAAGCAAAACCCATCATAAAATAAAGCCGTGGTTTACTCCTGATCAAATCAAGTACATTTAAAATAAAGCTCACTGACACCTTCCCTCAATCCCAGTTAGCCAGCACCTTAAAATTGCCTAAATGTGAAAATTTTGTATGAAATATTGAAAAGCTCACATCATCCTGCTTTTCTCTTAACCACTAATGGGTACTGATGCAATAAAAAGTAAAAGTTCTGCCTGTTCTTGTTCTTTTTATTTCTTCTGAAAGAATACTTGAAGGATTACATTATTTTACAACATATGTAGATGTAATTATGCATTGCTCTCATAGCAAGATCTGGAGTTGATATAAATACAAGCTCCAAAAATCTGGTTCTCTGTCTAGTATTTCAACTATTCATGAACATCCTTGGAGTATTTTGAATGAAAAATAAAAGCATTTGAGTGACATTTGCATCATGGTGAAGTTCTACAGCTTCTTTGCTGTAGGAGTAATAAATATAAAAAAGAGAAGTCTGATGAAGAGCCTGTTGCAGTTTGTTGTTTATGAATGTTAACAAACACACTGTGTAAGAGATGAGAAACACAGATTGCAAGAACTGTTCTCTCATTAAACTAAAAAAAAAAAAAAAGCACACTTCCTCAGAAACCCAGTCAATTTATAGCAAGCAAATGGGATCTGCTTGACACATAGAATCATAGAATAGCTAGGGTTGGAAAGGACCTTAAAGATCATCTAGTTCCAACCCCCCTGCCTTGCGCAGGGACACCCTCCGCTAGACCAGGTTGCTCAAAGCCTCATCCAGCCTGGCCTTGAACACCTCCAGGGACGGGGCATCCACAGCTTCTCCGGGCAACCTGGGCCAGTGTCTCATCACCCTCACAATGAAAAATTTCTTCCTAATGTCTAGTCTGAATCTACCCTCTTTCAGCTTATACCCATTACCCCTTGTCCTCTCCCTACACTCCCTGATAAAGAGTGCCTCCCCATCTCTCCTGTAGGCCTTGTGTGGATTATTACAAAAAAGCAGGACCCATCAGCTCACTAGTCAGTTAGCCACTTCTTCCCTTCCCCATTAGGAAAACATAGTACAAACATGTAAACATCTAGTTCAGATACAGTCCAAATCCACATAACCAATATGCGAGAAGTTTGACTATACAGGTGCTCTGTGAACAAGGTGTGAGACCACTGCTCTTTGTGAGGCTGCCATGGCATTGGCATGTCCGAGGGCCTTCTTCAGGATTTCAAAGACATTGGCATATCCCGGTACCTTCATCCAATCATTCCTTTTCCTGGTTACGCAGCACTTGATGCTCCAATTGCCTGTGTTGTGAGGCTCCTACTCTGTGAGTGGGTGGACTTCAATATCGTGGAGAAGAAGTCGTGCATGTTCAGAAAGTTTTAATGTTCCCAATGAGCCCTTCCTGTGAGAAAGTGCATACTATTTAAATATCAGACAGTAATAGTAGGGAGATGTTCCCATGTGCAAAATGCCATGAGAAGTCAAGATATATTTTGGAGTAAAGAAATTACGGGTTGTCTTCACCAGGTAGACAAAGACAAATTTTAACTGCTCCATTGAGCCCAAAATATATGTAAGAAATTAAAACCATATTGTCTTGGAAAGCAGCTCGACACTGAGGATTTTGAAAAGGCTTCACCACTCAGACAATGCTGAATGGATCACAATTGGAGAAGAAGTTAATTCAAAGCTAAATAAGGATATGGAGCAAGTCTTGTTGTCAGGTGAAAAAAAAATGTAAATGGCAGCATATTTTTCAAGTTTTTACACTGAACAATTAGGGCAGAATTTACCCTGGTGTCAAAGCTACCTGAATGTAAATGAGGGACAATATAGCTTTGTACCATTTTTTCTATGGTTTTATTTTGAGGGAAAAACCCCCACTTTTAATGCAGTTTCACAGTTAGCCTTTTTGTCAACACAGCTGTTCAAAAATAGGTGATATACATTACACAAATCTTTTCAGACTAAGTCTCTTTCCAGATCACTGTTTAGGAATTGCTTGTACATCCTCCACCAGCCAGATGCTGATGTGCACTAGTTTTATGGGGTTTTTTTTCAACGGGTCTAAATGTATAGCAAGTGCAAGAAAATCTTCCAACCCACCTTCTGAGGACAGCAGGTTATTGTCCTAATGATTCCCTCCAACAGTAAGTAGCTAAACATTATCCATTAACTTCAGGCTTTCTCTTTCTTGCCTGATTATTTCTGAAGTTCAAATATTTCTCAAAGACCCAAATTAGGGATAACTGGNTTTTGACTTCTACCTTCAATATTAGAACAAGAATGTGGATATTTCGTCCAAGTTTAAAATAATTTCTTTTGAGGGTTTGATGATTCTAAATGCAAATTTAAGCCAATCGCAATATGTAGTTGTTAGATGATTTCGCAAAATCATTACATTGCAGATTGATATAGGACACAATACATTCCTTGTCATGAGCTTTAACACTCTCTGTGTGCTCGCCACCTCCCAGGACTCACAAAGTTCTCACATCTGTTAATCACTAGCTGATCCGTGCTTTCATGCAAGTGGAAATACATACTGCAAAGAGCCCTGGTGAGTCCTACACCTCACCCTGCCTGCTCCACACATGCAGAATGAATCAGTAGACTCCTCAAAAATGTGCAGTGACTTCAGCACAGGAAAGCTAGGTCACACACTGAAGTTACAAATAGCCCACCTCAGAATCATTTTCACCACACCAAGGCAACTTGTTAAAAAGTCAGTAATGAAAGTAATACCTGATCAATATTCAATTTGAAAGTCTTGCTACTGCATTTTTTATAGACATGGGCAAATTTTCTTTGACAATCTCTTTGTGCTACATGCTGTGATGTTTCTTTTGGTTTGAAAGCTTTTTCTGAAATAAAAAGGAAGAAATCAATCATCTTGAAAGTATCTTAAAACCATTCACTAGCAGCACGATAGATCTTTTTTCCCATGTGCTCATAGACCTGATTATATCTCCATGGGTTAACATGAGCACTTTGGATACACGTACATGGCATGCTATGCTACAACAATGTTGAGGGCTGGTGTTTAATACTGAAGTTCTTCTTACAATATATTGCTTAGAACTCTCTGAGATAATTTTGATGGATGTTCACAGGAATATGAGAAATATTGGAAAGAGTCCATCTGAAACAAATAAATACAAGATTCTTTAGATGTGTAGCTCCAAATTCAGTTCCAAGACAGAGATATCTCTGAAACATGTGCACACACCCACTTACCCTTAAAGCAATGTTAATAAGCACCTC